>JAWMAR010001834.1:0-5000 GCA_036785375.1 Leucoraja ocellata
GTTAATCCATCCTCGACCTTCCTCTTCTAAAATCAGCAATATACCACTTGCCCGTGGGAAACACATTGACGAAGGGCGTGTGAAGTGTCGTGGATCGGACCAGGGGGATAGCATGGAATCCAGGTATGTGGAAAATAATTCAGTGGGTGCAAGAACACGCTGAAACAATGGGTCTACCTGGACAGTCAGAAGAAGCACGTTGGGACTGGGTTCCAAATGTTGTGTCTATATTCATGAAGGGCTGCAAGGAACATGCAGGGAACTATAGGCCGGTAAGTTTAACATATCTGTAGTTGGTAAATTGCTGGAGAGTATTCTGTGGGGTAGGATATGAATAAATGAATGAATGAATGATTGAGTGATTGAATGCATGAATGAATGAGTGAATGCATGAATGTATGATGAATAAATGATAAGAGTGATTGAATGAATGATGAATGAATGAATGAATGAATTAATATATGAATGAGTCCATTGGCCAAGTAAACACATACAATGATTTAGCTTTGGTGAATTTACAGGCATTTGGGCGGGCAAGGGCTGATTAGGGACTGTCAGCATGGTTTTGTATGTCGGTGTTCGAATCTCACAAATATGATTGTTTTTTCGAAGACGTGAGAAAAAAGGTTGATGTAAGCAGAGCTGTGGATGTTGTGTACATGGACTTTATAAAAAGTGGAATCGAATATAGGAGCAAAGACGTACTTCTGCAGTTGTACAGGGCACTAGTGAGACCACAGCTGGAGTATTGTGTGCAGTTTTGGCCTGTTGGTCTTCCTCACAAGAGGAGTTGAGTCTAGGAGCAAAGAGGTCCTTCTGCAGTTGTACAGGGCTCTGGTGAGACCACACCTGGAGTATTGTGTGCAGTTTTGGTCCCCTAATTTGAGGAAGGGCATTCTTGCCATTGTGGGAGCCCAGTGTAGGTTCACCAGGTTAATTCCCGGGATGGCGGGACTGTCATATGCTGAGAGAATGGAGCAGCTGGGCTTGTAGACTCTGGTGTTTAGAAGGATGAGAGGAGATCTCATTGAAACGTATAAGATTGTTAAGGGTTTGGACACACTAGAGGCAGGCAACATGTTCCCGATGTGGTGGAAGTCCTGAACATGGGGCCACAGTTTAAGAATAAGGGGTCGGCCATTTCGAATGAAGACGAGGAAACACTTTTTCTCACAGAGAGTGGTGAGTCTGTGGAATTCTCTGCCTCAGAGGGTGGTGGAGGCCGGTTCTCTGGATGCTTTCAAGAGATTGCTAGACAGGGCTCTTAAAATAGCGGAGTCAGAGGATATGGGGAGAAGGCAGGAACGGGGTCCTGATAGGGAATGATCAGCCATGATCACATTGAATGGCGGTGCTGGCTCGAAGGGACGAATGGCCTCTACTCCTGCACCTGTTGTCTATTGACTTCAGTAAGGCGTTCGATAAGGTGCCGCATGGTCGGCTGCTCTGGAAGGTTAGATCGCATGGGATCCAAAGAGAGATAGCTGAATGGACAGCAAATTGGCTCCATGGAAGGAAGCAGAGAGTGATGGTGGAACGTTGCATCTCAGACTGGATGCCTGTGACTAGTGGTGCGCCTCAGGGTTCAGTGTTGGGCCAGTTACTGTTTGTCATCTACATCAATGATTCAGACTGGATGCCTGTGACTAGTGGTGTGTCTCAGGGTTCAGTGTTGGGCCAGTTACTGTTTGTCATCTACATCAATGATTCAGACTGGATGCCTGTGACTAGTGGTGTGTCTCAGGGTTCAGTGTTGGGCCCGTTACTGTTTGTCATCTACATCAATGATTCAGACTGGATGCCTGTGACTAGTGGTGTGTCTCAGGGTTCAGTGTTGGTCCAGTTACTGTTTGTCATCTACATCAATGATTTGGATGAGAACATACAGAGCAAGATTAGCAAGTTTGTTGATGATACAACAGTGAGTGGTTTTGCAGATAGTGAAGATGGTTGTACAGGCCCGTACGAAGCTTTTCAAAAAGGGGGTTGGCATGACAGGATTACAAAAAACTCAATGTGAAATAATGTGCACGCTACGCACATCACGAGCGTGAAGTGTGAAGTCCCTCGATGCCAGGGTCCAGGGCCCGTTTAAGGGTCCAGGAAGCTCAGGGGTTTTAGATACTTTCTGGTGCATTCTGAGCATTATTTTGGAGCATTTTTGCACCAAATTTATGACCAAATTACAGAAATTAACAGGAGTCTGAGTGGTAGCTTTTTCACACAAAGGGTGTATGTAACGAGCTGCCAGAGGAGGTAGTTACGGCTGGGAATATCTTAATGTTTTAGAGACAGTTAGACACATACATGGATAGGACAGATTTAGATGGATGTGGGCCACACGCATGTGAGTGGGACTAGTTTAGATGGGACATGTTGGTCGGTGTGGGCAAGTTGGGCTGAAGGGCCTGTTTCCACACTGCATCATTCTATGACTAAAACGTGAAGAAGCAAAATGCATGTAGATAAGTAGAGCAGATTTGAAAGAGGAGTGAAATGTAAAGGCAGAGAGAGGTTTATGGGTGGAAAGGAATATAGAAAGGAGGGGGAGGGTGGGCTTGGGCAGATGGGTGAAGGGAAAATAGTCACAAAGTGCTGGAGTAACTCAGTGGGTCAGGCAGCATCTGCGGAGAATATGAATAGGCGACATTTCACAGAATGCTGGAGTAACTCAGTGAGTCAGGCAGCATCTCTGGAGAAGAGGTATAGATTATATTTCGGGTCAAGACCGTTCTTCAGTAATATTCATGATGTGACATGCATAGACATTCCTGAATGTTTACCCAAACCATCGTGAGCTACCTTGTTACGGTGCTTGCCCTCTCCTATAATGTATCTGCTGCCTTGGGTGATGCAGGACAGGACACAAGCATTGGGACACGGTGTGAATCTGTTGCTGTCTGTCCCAGCCTGGTAAAAACCTGGATGGAGTGGATGTGGAGAGGATGCTTCCACTGGTGGGAGAGTCTAGGACCAGTGGCCACAGCCTCAGAATTAAAAGACATTCCTTTAGGAAGGAGATGAGCAGAAATGTTTTAAGTCAGAGGGTGATGAACTGTGGAATTCATTGTCACAGACAGCTGTGGAGGTCCAGTCAATGGACATTTTTCAGGAGGAGTTTGATAGATTCTTGATTGATACGGGTGTCGGAGGTAATGAGGAGAAGGCAGGAGAATGGGTTTGAGAGGGAAAGATAGTCAGAGTGATACAGTGTGTAAACAGTCCCTTCGGCCAAGCATGTCCCATCTGCACTAGTCCCACCTGCCCACGTTTGATCCATATCCCTCCGAACCTGTCCTATCCATGTACCTGTCTAACTGTTTCTTGAATGTTGCGATAGTCCCAGCCTCCACTACCTCCTCTGGCAGCTTGTTCCATACACCTACCACCCTTTGTGTGAAAAACATACCCCACAGATTCCTATTAAATCTTTTCCCCTTCACCTTCAACTTATGTCCTCTGTTCCTCGATTCACTATCTGGGCAAAAGACTCAACCATATATATTCAAATCATGATTTTATACACCTCTATTAGATCACCCCACATCCTCCTGTGCTCCATGAAATGTTCCTCATGGAAGGTTGGTTAAGAAGGTTCAACTGTTGGGTATAAATGCAGGAGTAGCAAGATGGATTCAACAGTGGCTGAATGGGAGAAGCCAGAGGGTAATGGTGGATGGCTGTTTATTTCGGTGAGGCAGGTGACTAGTGGGGTGCCTCAGGGATCTGTGTTGGGTCCACTGTTGTTTGTCATGTACATCAATGATCTGGATGAAGGTGTGGTAAATTGGATTAGTAAGTATGCAGATGATACCAAGATAGGGGGTGTTGTGGATAATGAAGAGGATTTCCAAAGTCTACAGAGGGATTTAGGCCATTTGGAAAAATGGGCTGAAAGATGGCAGATGGAGTTTAATGCTGATAAATGTGTGGTGCTACGCCTTGGCAGGACAAATCAAAATAGGACGTACATGGTAAATGGTAGTGAATTGAAGAATACAGTTGAACAGAGGGATCTGGGTATAACCGTGCATAGTTCCTTGAAGGTGGAATCTCATACAGATAGGGTGGTAAAGAAAGCTTTTGGTATGCTAGCCTTTATAAATTAGAGCATTGAGTGTAGAAGCTGGGATGTAATGTTAAAATTGTACAAGGCATTGGTGAGACCAAATCTGGAGTATGGTGTACAATTTTGGTCGCCCAATTATAGGAAGGATGTCAACAAAATAGAGAGAGTACAGAGGAGATTTACTAGAATGTTGCCTGGGTTTCAACAACTAAGTTACAGAGATAGGTTGAATAAGTTAAATAAGTTAGGTCTTTATCCTCTGGAGCGCAGAAGGTTAAGGGGGGACCTGATAGAGGTCTTTAAAATGATGAGAGGGATAGACAGAGTTGATGTGGACAAGCTTTTCCCTTTCAGAATAGGGAAGATTCAAACAAGAGGACATGACTTCAGAATTAAGGGACAGAAGTTTAGGGGTAATATGAGGGGGAATTTCTTTACGCAGAGAGTGGTGGCGGTGTGGAATGAGCTCCCAGTGGAAGTGGTGGAGGCAGGTTCATTGGTATCATTTAAAAATAAATTTGATAGGCATATGGATGAGAAGGGAATGGAGGGTTATGGTACGAGTGCAGGCAGGTGGGACTAAGGGGAAAAAATTTGTTCGGCATGGACTTGTAGGGCCGAGATGGCCTGTTTCCGTGCTGTAATTGTTATATGGTTATATGGTTATATGGAAATAGAGTCCCAGCCTACTCAACCTCTCCCTATAGCTCTGGCCCTCTAGTCCTTGCAACATCCTTGTAAATCTTCACTGTACCCTTTCCAGTTTGATGATATCTTTCCTATAACATGGTGCCCAGAACTGAACACAATACTCTGAATGCGGCCTCACCAACTTCTTATGCAACTGCAACATGACCTCCCAACCTCTATACTCAGCCTGACCCACTGAGTTACTCCAGCACTCTGTGAAACGTCACAGAACAGGGCAAGA
>JAWMAR010001834.1:40000-44164 GCA_036785375.1 Leucoraja ocellata
GCTGTCGGTATTGTCGATAGTCGGCAGACCTGAGTGGTGTTGCCCCTCTCGAAACGAGCGTAGAAGGAGTTCAGGTCGTCAGCTAGGGAGGTGCCGACACATGCGGATGAGGGAGGGGTGCTCCGGTAGTTGGTTACAATCCGTAGCCCCTGCCACAGGCTTCTGGTGTCCTGCTGCTCCATCTGTAACTCCATCTTGTCCCTGTACCTTCTCTTTGCGTCCTTCACCGCCCTTCACAGTCGGTAGGACTCTGCCTTGTAGACGTCCATGTTTCCTGATGCCAGGCCCGAGTTGTAGGCAGCGGTGCGAGCATTCAGGGCCACACGAACAGACCTGTCTACCCAGGGTTTTTGGTTCGGAAAGGTGCTTACCCTTACCGTGGGGACGATGTTGTCGGTTACTGTTGCGATGAAGTCCATGACGGCTTCCGCGAACTCACTGACCCACCCGCTGCTGCCGAACTCCCCGACCCACCATTGCACCCAAAGATGATAGAAACATAGAAACATCGAAATTAGGTGCAGGAGTGGAGGCCATTCGGCCCTTCGAGCCTGCAGCATTCGCCATTCAATATGATCATGGCTGATCATCCAACTCAGTATCCCGTACCTGCCTTCTCTCCATACCCTCTGATCCCCTTGGCCACAAGGGCCACATCTAACTCCCTCTTAAATATAGCCAATGAACTGGCCTCAACTACCCTCTGTGGCAGAGAGTTCCAGAGATTCACCACTCTCTGTGTGCAAAAAGTTCTCCTCATCTCGGTTTTAAAGGATTTCCCCCTTATCCTTAAGCTGTGACCCCTTGTCCTGGACTTCCCCAACTCACTGACGTCACTGGAACTTGCTTCGAGTCAAGTTCAGTGTTCAGAACAAAGATGGCAGGTGGTTGACAAGTACACTAGAATTTGGTGGAGGAGATCTTGTCGACGAGTATTCTGGACCCGCTGAAATTACAGAAAATCTCATCTTGGATTAACTAAGAAGGAAAAAATGTAGTTATAACTACATATCTGCAGAATGAATGATATATCATTTAAGTGCAATTGTTCAGTTGTGGGGAGATATCTGTATATTGAAGATGCATTTTGCCACTAATATGTCAATTTACCTTCAATGTAGAAGGGCTTATTTAAAACTTCTAATGTAGGCTGAGAGAGAGAGGGGAGGAAGAGAATGAAAGGCAGATGGGGCAGAGACCGAGATACCGAGAGACAGGGAGAGAGGAGAGAGAGGGACAGGGAGAGAGAGATAGAAGGGGCAGAGAGAGATGGGGAGAGAGAAGGGGGGAAAGGAACGATGGCACGTTAAAACGTACAGCCGCCCCATTCTGACAGCCGCCGAACACCGCACCGCACCATTGCACCCTTCTTCACAGCGGCCCAGTGATGTCTCGGCTCTGACAGTTCGAGGGATCTAATCGGTAACTACAGTAAGACCAGCCCCGGATCATTGCGCTACCTGACTCAAAACTGAGGTTAAAATCTCGTGATGGGTCTGATGTGTCTCTCTCCCCATCTCTCTGCCCCTTCTCTCTCCCCCTACGTATACACATACTAAGCACACATACATATGCACACATACAAATGCACACATGCATATGCACACATTTATATGCATATATGGAGAGGGAGAAGGGGGGTGAGGGAGAAGGGGGGAGAGGGAGAAGGGGAGAGGGAGAAGGGAGAGGGAGAAGGAGGGAGGGGGAGAAGGGGAGAGGGAGAGAGGGAGAAGGGGGGAGGGAGAAGGGGAGAGGGAGAAGGGGGGAGGGAGAAGGGGAGAGGGAGAAGGGGGAGAGGGAGAAGGGGGGAAGAGGGAGAGGGAGAAGGGGAGAGGAGAAGGGGGGAGGGAGAAGGGAGAGGGAGAAGGGGGGAGGGAGAAGGGGGAGAGGGAGAAGGGGGGAAGAGGGAGAGGGAGAGTGGAACGATAGCACATTATAACGCGCACCCGTCCATTACGACCAAAGATTATAGAGCAGAGCTCCACTAGTATCTTTGATTGCGACCATCGCTGCCGCTGCTGCCGAACTCCCCGACCCACCATTGCACCCAAAGATGATAGAAACATAGAAACATAGAAATTAGGTGCAGGAGTGGAGGCCATTCGGCCCTTCGAGCCTGCACCGCCATTCAATATGATCATGGCTGATCATCCAACTCAGTATCCCATCCCTGCCTTCTCTCCATACCCCCTGATCCCTTTAGCCACAAGGGCCACATCTAACTCCCTCTTAAATATAGCCAATGAACTGTGTGGCCTCAACTACCCTCTGTGGCAGAGAGTTCCAGAGATTCACCACTCTCTGTGTGAACAAGGTTCTCCTCATCTCGGTTTTAAAGGATTTCCCCTTTATCCTTAAGCTGTGACCCCTTGTCCTGGACTTCCCCAACATCGGGAACAATCTTCCTGCATCTAGCCTGTCCAACCCCTTAAGATAGAGCAGAGTTATATAATCTTTGATTGCACCCTTCTTCACGGCGGGCTTGTGAACTTTGCTTATGATGTCTTGACAATTCGAGGGACATAACGGGTAACAGCCATCGCCTTCCTTCCCGGACACGAATCTGAGCTCGAACAATCTCCTGGTCACTGGGCCTGATGTGTCCCGCGGGCCATATTGTGGAGACCAATCCCTTACAAGATCAAAACCAAAAACGTACAGAAGTGTTAAAATTATTGTCTTTATTATGGTGGTGAGTAAAGATCTACTAAAAATAAGTCTAATAACTTTCTAATGCACCGACAAACCCAGTTTCCCAATGGCCGTTGATGGGAGAACAGAAAATAACATTTTCCCCACAGAATAGCGGCTGAAAATAATAATAATATTTTCCCATCTTTCGTTTTTATTGGGGAACCTAAAGAATGACAAGTCGGGTGGTTTAGATTTACAATTAGAACAATTGATAGCAGAGCAGTGAGATGAAGATTTAGATCAGGTCGCCATGACAATGTGGGGGGGGGGGGAGCCCAATAAAATGCCCAATAAAATGGCGTCAACGATCACACACGTGATACTACGCGTTTTTCGAGGAGTGGTCTATCTTGCTCCTCTATAATATTTGACTGCCATTACCTAACATGGCCGCCCTGGGAATCACTCCCTTTGACTTCAATGGGAAATGCCAGCAGTCAAGATGGCCACCGCCCTGGGATTCACCTCCCATTGACTTCAATGGAAGTGCCTTGACCAAAGATGGCCGCCTCCCTGGCTTCACCTCCCATTGACTTCAATGCAACTGCCCTGATCAAAGATGGCTGCCTCCCATTGACTTCAATGGAAGTGCCTTGACCAAAGATGGCCGCCTCCCTGGCTTCACCTCCATTGACTTCAATGCAACTGCCCTGATCAAAGATGGCCTCCTCCCATTGACTTCAATGGAAGTGCCTTGACCAAAGATGGCGGGGGGGGGGAGGGGGGGGGGGAGAGGGAGGGAACGTGACAAATATGGAGGAATGAGAGGAGAATAGCCGCTGGTGAGAATGGGAACGAGAGAGAGAGAGGGAGAGGGGGAGAGGAGGGCGAGAAAGTAAAGTTGCCTTTATTGTCATTTGGACCTTTCGTGCCGTTCTAAATGAACTCTTTTTGTAAATATAACATTTTTTCCTGAATATGATGGAAATGAGCAGCACAGCTGGTAAAGCTGCTGCCTCACAGCGCCAGCAATCCAGGTTCATTCCTGACCTCGGGCGCTGTCTGTGTGGAATTTGCATGTTCTCTCTTTGACAGAATAAGTTTCCACCAGTTGTCCTCCAGTTTCCTTCCACATCCCAAAGACATGTGAGTTTTGAAGGTTAATTGGTTTCTGTAAATTGTCCCTAGTTTGTAGGGAGTGGATGAAAAATTGGGATAATATGGAACAATAGGTACAGGAGTAGAGGCCATTCGGCCCTTCGAGCCAGTACCGCCATTCAATATGATCATGGCTGATCATCCACAATCAGTACCCTGTTCCTACCTTCTCCCCATATCCCCTGACTCCGCTATCTTTAAGAGCCCTATCTAGCTCTCTCTTGAAAGTATCCAGAGAGCCGGCCTCCACCGCCCTCTGAGGCAGAGAATTCCACAGACTCACAACTCTCTGTGTTAAAAAGTGTTTCCTCATCTCTGTTCTAAATGGCTTACCTCTTATTCTTAAACTGTGGCCCCTGGTTCTGGACTCCC
>JAWMAR010001834.1:44364-73048 GCA_036785375.1 Leucoraja ocellata
CTGGGAATACCATGAGGGAAGAGAAGGCAAGTCTGGTTGTTCAGTGTCGTTGCAATGAACCTGCTTAGATAAAGGCAACCAGAGGTGAAGGAGCCATTAGTGACCAAATAAATGGCCATTCATTTACAGGAATCATACACTAAATTCCTTCCATTTGGCACATAAATCCACGACAATGTGATTTAAAAATCATGCTATATTGTGAATTCTTGCGTGAAGGTTATTTGGACACTTAGGCTATTTAAAAATGTTAAATCTTTTCATAAGAAATGGATAACAGTTCTGTACTCCCCCAACATGGGGAACATGTTTTCTGCATCTACCCTGTCCAATCCTTCACTAATTGTATACGATTCTATAAGATACACGCTCATCCTTTTGAATTCCAGTGAATACAAACCCAGTCGACCCATTCTTTCAACATATGTCAGTCCCACCATCATAATCATTTCCTGAGAAGGTTGGCATTTTCTTTCATTATTGATAACACAACATGAATTCTGAAGAATTCCAAAGAACACAGTCAGGTCAGGAAAAACCTGCTTTATTTGTTAGACAAGGCACAAATGCGATAAGACTTTCTTAAAAAAAAAACACTTTTAAAATGCTTTTAAGTGTTTTGGCCAGTGGCAGCCAGCTGGTACTATGAGCAGTCGGCTGTGTGCAGCTTGGCTCACTTTTGCATTTTCACTTGGGTATAGTATGAATGAGAAGATGCTGGTGCTGTTGCTTGTCTGCTCCCTTCCAGGGCCAAGGAGGCTTGTATTAGGAACACTCCTCCACGGATGGCTGACCTGCTGAGTTCTACCGGCAATTTGGAGGGGAATGGCCAGGTGACGTGTCAGGTCTGGACATTTCTATGGACTCATGGAGTCGGGGGGGGGGGGGGGGGGGGGAACCTGGAAAAAAGAGTTGGGGTCAGGACAGACTCCAGGATTTCATTTGGATGAGGGGAGAGTCTCCTCAAATTGGAGAATACTGTGTTCATGTCATTGGGCTGTAAGCTATGAGGTGCTGTTCCTCCATTTTGTGTGTCTCCTCACTCTGGCAATGGAGGAGGCCCAGGACAGAAAGATCAGTGTGGAGTGGGAAGGGTAGTTAAAATGGTTGGCAAACGGGAGATTCAACAGGCCTTGGCGGACTGAGCGAAAATGAAGGTGAAATGCCCGCCGGGTCTAGATACAAGGAGAGGTGGGAGTGGTCGCCTTAGATTGCCTTCCCTCTACAGATGCCGCCTGACCCACTGAGTACTCCACCGCTTTAGAGGAATGGACCAACGACGTTTTGAGTCAGGACCCTTCTTCAGACTGATTGGAGAGGGAGAGGGACAAAGCCTGGCAAGTGATAGGTGGACACAAAATGCTGGAGTAACTCAGCGGGACGAACAGCATCTCTAGAGAGAAGGAATTGGTTGAAGTTTCAGGCTGAGACCCTTCTTCAGAAGTGATAGGTGAGGGAGACACAAGAAACTGCAGATGCTGGAATCTTGCATAAAGCACAATTTAGATGCACAGAGTCTCTTGCCCTTAGTGGGGGAATCAAAGACCAGAGGACATGGGTTCAAGGTGAAGGGGAAAGAATTGACAAGAATCAGAGGGGTAACTTTTCAACAGAGAGTGGAGGGTGTATGGAACAAGCTGCCGGTGGAGGTAGTTGAGCCTGGGACTATCCCAACATTTTAGAAACAGTTATAGACAGGTACATAGAAGGGCCAAGTTTGGAGGGATATGGACCAAATGCAGGCAGGTGGGACTAGTGTAGCCGGGGACGTTGATCGGTGTGGGCAAGTTGGGCCTGTTTCCACACAGTATCACTCTATGACTCTAATACATAGTGCTGCAGTAAATCAGCAGGTCAGGCAGCATCTGTGGAGAACATGGATAGGTAACATCTCACAGAGTGCTGGTGTAACTCAACGGGTCAGACAGCATCTGTGGAGAACATGAATAGGTGAAAGCCTTGCCACACTCAGCGCACACAAAGGGTCTCTCTCCGGTGTGTAGCCGCTGGTGCTCCCGCAGCCCCCATGCTCTCTTGTCACAGTGGGAGCAGCTGCTCGCCGGCGTGGGCCCGCCGGTGATGCCGCAACCCTCGCGAGCTGTCAAACGACTCGCCTCAGTACGGGCAGTCGTAGGGCGGTCCACTGGTGTGCACGTGCTGGTGAGACAGGGCGTGGGAGGCCATGGCAAAGCGCTCTCCACACACCGGGCTGGGGACGGGACAGCCGCCGGCGTGAACCTGTTGGTGGGACAGCAGGTTGCAGGAACGGGTGAAGCCCTTGCCACACTGGGCACAGGTGTAGGGGCGCTCGCCGGTGTGGGTGCGCTGGTGCACCAGCAGGTTGCCAGAGTGGGTGAAGCCCTTGCCACATTGGGCGCAGGTGTAGGGGCGCACGCGGATATGGTGGCGCTGGTGCACCAGCAGGCAGTCAGAGCGGGTGAAGCCCTTGCCGCACTGGGCGCAGGTGTGGGGCGCTCGCCAGTGTGGGTGCGCTGGTGCACCAGCAGGGTGCCGGAGTGGGTGAAGCCCTTGCCGCACTGGGGGCAGGTGTAGGGACGCACGCCGGTGTGGGAGCGCTGGTGTATCAGCAACTTGGTGGAGGTGGTGAAGCCCTTGCCGCACTGGGTGCAGGTGTAGGGCCGCTCCCCGGTGTGCACGCGCATGTGCACCTACAGTTCCTTGGACGACTTGAAGCCTTTGCCGCAGTCAGAGCAGGTGAAGGGCCGCTCACTGCTGTGCACCCGCCGGTGCTGCCGCAGCCCCTTAAACTGGGTAAAGCTCTTACCGCAGGTAGAGCAGCCATACGGCTTCTCGCCTGTGTGCACCCGCCGGTGGATCTCCAGCTCGCTCGGGTACTGCCAGGCCTTGCCACACACGTCGCACTCATAACGCTTCTCCTTGTTGTGCCCCGTCATGTGGTCCACCATCGAAGCTCAGCCCGCACACCGAGCGGGCGGAGGGGGGGGGGGGGGGGGGCTCACGGCACCCTGTCTGCCCACAATGGCCGCTCACGTCCCCATCTCTCTGTCCACAGCAATGGTTCCTACACCCTGCAGGAGGGGAACACAGAGGGCCAACAAGCTGGCAAACAGGACATTACTAGCACATATTGAGTGTGTTGAATCTTGAATCTTTATGGCGGAGGAAAGCATTATATAATTCTGCGCAGCACACTGTCTCAGCAGTACAGTAGCTGCCTCACCTCCAGAGGACTGGGCTCGATTTTGACTACGGGTGCGGTCTGTATGGAGTTTGTACGTTCTCCTTTGACCTGGGTGGGTTTTTACTCCGGGTGTTCCGGTTTCCTCCAACATTTCAAAGACGTTCAGGGTTGTAGATAATCGGCCTCCGCAAAATTGCTGAATTGTCCCTAATGTGCGTGGATAATGCGAGTGTACGGGGTGATCGCTGGTCGGCATGGACTCCATGGGTGGAAAGACTTGTTGTTTATACGCTGCATCTCTAAACTAAACTAAACCAAAGAAGGGTGTCGACCCAAAACGCCACCCATTCCTTCTCTCCACAGATGCTGCCTGACCCGTTGAGTTACTCCAGCACTTTGTGTCTATCTTCTCCACAGATGCTGCCTGACCCGCTGAGTTACTCCAGCACTTTGTCAGAGTGATACAGCGTTGGAAAGAGGCCCTTCGGCCCAACTCGTACCCACAGTCCTAGATCCCTCGGCTCCACACATTCCGCCAGGCTCAGAGTTGTACAAAGTCTTAGTGAGACCACACCTGGAGTATTGTGTGCAGTTTTGGTCCTCTAATTTGAGGAAGGACATTCTTGCTATTGAGGGAGAGCAGCGTAGGTTAATTCCCGGGACTGTCATATGCTGAGAGAATGGAGCGGTTGGGCGTGTACACTCTGGAGTTTAGAAGGATGAGAGGTTATCTTATTGAAACATATAAGATTGTTAAGGGTTTGGACATGCTAGAGGCAGGAAACATGTTCCCGATGGTGGGGGAGTCCAGAACCAGGGGCCGCACACACAGTTTAAGATTTAGGGGTAAGCCATTTAGTACGGAGACGAGGAATCACTTTTTCTCACGGAGAGTTGTGAGTCTGTGGAATTCTCTGCCTCAGAGGGCGGTGGAGGCCGGATCTCTGGATACATTCAAGAGAGAGCTAGATGGGGCTCTTAAAGATAGTGGAGTCAGCGGATATGGGGAGAAGGCAGGTACGGGGAACTGATTTGGGATGAACAGCCATGATCACATTGAATGACGGTACTGGCTCAAAGGCCGAATGGCCTACTCCTGCATCTATTGTCTATTGCACCAGAGCCCCGCCATACACAGTAAAGATCCTGCCCTGGTTTGACTAACTAAACTGCAACACCCTCCCTACCCCAAACAATGTGACCTCCTCCCTGTGGCTCCCTGCCCCTTACCCTGCGACCTCCTGCTCCTTACCCCCCTTTGTTCCCTCTCCCCCCCTCCCCACCCTCAAACAGTGTGAACGCCCACCAGGCTCCCAGTCGCTTCTATGATTCACTTGACCCCTCTCTCTCCCCACCCCCCCCCCCCCCACCTCCCTGCCCTCCCCCATTCATCCCCCTCGGCACCAAACTCACTTCCCTTGAATCCCTCCCCCTCTCTTTGCTCTCTCTCCCTCTCTCTCTACTCAATCCCTCTCTCTTTATCCCTTCTCTCTTCTTTCTCCCCTATCATTCTCCCTCTTCTCCTCTGTCTCCTCTCTCTCTATCCCCTTCTCTCTCTCCATCTCTCCCTTCCCACCCTCTCTCTCTTTATCCCCTTATCTCCCCATCTCACCCTCCACCCTCTTCCTATGCCTTCTCTCTTTCCATCTCTCCCTCCCCACCCTCTCTCTCTCTCTCTGCCCTCTCTCTCCATCTATCCCTCCCCACCCTCTATCTCTATCTTCTCTCTCTCCCTCCCCACCCTCTCTCTCTCTACCCCCCTCTCCCTTCCCACACTCTATCTCTCTCTCCATCTCTCCTTCCCCACCCTCTCCCCTCTCTCTATCCCCTTCTTTCTCTCCATCTCTTCCTCGCCCTCTCTCTTTCTCTCTATCCCCTTCCATCTCTCCCCCCCACCCTCACCCCCTCTCTCCATCCCCTCTTTCTCTCTCTCCCTCCCCGCCCTCTCTCTCTCTCTTCCTTTCTCTCTCGATCTCTCCCTCACCACCGTCTCCCCTCTCTCTATCCCCTTCTCTCTCCATCTTCCCCTCCCCACCATCTTTCCCTGTCACTCCATCTCTCCCTCCCCACCCTCTCTCTCTCCCCCTTTCTCTCTCTCCATCTCCTCCCTCACCACCCTCTCCCCCTCTCTCCATCTCTTCCTCCCCACCCTCTCTCTCTATCCCCTTCTCTCTCCCTTCCCACCCTCTCTCTCTCGTTCTCTCCCTCCCCGCAATCTTCCCCCCTCTCTTCCCCCTCCCCACTCCTTTCCTCTCTCACTCTCTCTCCCTCCACCCCTCTTTTTCTCCTCCCCCTATCGTTCTCTCTCTTTCTTCCCCTCACTTTCTCTCTCTCCCTCCCTCTATCTTTCTCTTTCTTCTCCCTCCCTCTATCTCCGTCTCTATCCCCTTCTCTCTCTCCCTCTCCCTTGCTCTCTCCCTCTCTCTCTACCCCCTCTTTCTCTCTCTCCTCCTTCCTCCCTCACTCTCCCTCTCTCCTCACTCACTCTCTCCCCACTATCTCTATCCCTCTCTCTTGTTTTCTCTCTCTCTCTATCCCCCTTTCCCCCTCTCTCTCTCTCTCTCTCTTTTTCTCTATCTCTCGCTATCCCCTTCTCTCCCTCCATCTCTCTCACCCTCCATCTCTCTCTCCCTCTCATCCACTGCGGGTCGGTTCCATCTTGGGGCTGGCGTCGCGACGTCATTTCCGGGCTGAGGCCCCTGTCTCTAGAATCTTTCAGCGGGGCGGCCTCACTCAGCCCGGAAAGACTCTCTCTCTCCCTGTCCTTTCTCTTTCTCTCTCTCCCTCTCGCCGTCCACCTCTCTCTCTCTCCATCTTTTTCTCCCTTTCTCTCACCGTCCAGAGCAAAGATCCTAGAGGAGCAAGATAGACCACTCCTTCGGAAATCCAATGGGCGGCCTTAGTACGTGACGGAACGTCACGGCCGCCATTTTTCAATGCGACACGCGACTTCCGGTATGCCACCCGCTGTGATCCAAAGCAAAGATTATAGAGCTCCGCTATAATCTTTGATCCAAAGCAAAGATCCTCGAGTATCTTGTAGCGGGAACAGCCCCCTCCTTTGCGTAGTTTCCCTTGCATTGTATTGCTTAACACACACTGCATAAAATTAAATTTAACGTATACATATTATATATATTTATATGAATGTGTGTCTGTGTGTGAGAGGCAAGTTAGAGATAGTTAAGTTTATTCTCATGGATCAGAAGCAACTTTGATTTAAATAATCACTATTAATTTATTTGTCTTGTAAGATGATATACATCAACCATAAAGGCAATTATATATATAATTATATAGTAATGATATATATATGCATATATATATTCATACACACATATATATACATATATACACACACATATATATACACATACATACATACGTATACACATAAATATGCACACATACAAATACACACATACAAATGGATACATTTATATGCATACATACACACATATAAACATATATATATAGGCTTGCCTTGCGACTTGTGACATTGTTCCCTATTGCTTTTCCATTGACTTAACACAAAAGCTGTGATCAAGGACAGTCAAAAGCCCATAACTTCCTTAAACAGTAAGAGAACTGAATGAAATTCTCAGTTATTTTAGATTGAAGCATTCTGAAACAAATATGAAACAATCTTACTTGGATGACCTGAAATTAAAGCATATTATTAGTTAGTTACCCAATTGTAGGTAATAACAAAATTCAATTACTAGATCTAAACATCTATCCAATTCTTAAAAGATTTAACATTTTAAATCTCTCTCTCATTCTCCCCCTCTTTCTCCCCCATATCATTCTCTCTCTTTCTCCACCTCTCTTTCTCTCTCCCTCCATCTCTCTCACTCTCCCTATCTTTCTCCCCCCATATCGTTCTCCCTCTTTCTTCCCCTCTCTTTCTCTCTCTCCCCCTCCCTCTATTTGTATCTGTCTCTCTCTCCCCCATCTCTCTCTCTGTCTCCCTCTCGCACCACACTCACTCACTCTCCCTTCTCCCTCTTGTTCTCTCCCTCTATCTTTTTCTCTCCCTCTCCACCCTCTTTCCCTCTCTCTAACCCCTTATATCGTTCTCCCTCTCTCTCCCCCCATTTCCCTCTATCTCCCCCTCTCTCTTTCTCAATCACTCTCCCTCTCTCCCTCTATCTCTCCCTCTATCTTTCTCTCCCTCCCTCCATCTCTCTCTTTCTCCCATCTCCATCCCTCTCTCTTCCCCTCTCTCTCTCTAAATCTCTCTCTCTCTTTCCTTCTCTCTCTCCCCCAGTCTCTCTTTCTCCCCTCTCTTTCTCCCCCTCTCTCCCACTCGCTCTGTCTCTTTCACTCTCTCTCTCCCCACTCCCTCTCTCCTCCACTCTCTCTCTCTCCCTCTATCTATCTCCCTCACTCTCTCCCTCTCCCTCTCTTTCTCCTCTTTCTCAGTCCCTCTCTTTCTCACTCCATCTCTCTCTCCCCATTCCCTCTCTCTCTCTCTCTCTCTCTCTCTCTCTCTCTCTATATATATATATATATATATATATATATATATATATATATATCTATCTCTATCTCTCTCCCTCTCTCTCACCATCCAGTGCGGGTCAGCTCCATCTTGGGCCGGCGTTGTCGTCATTTCTGGGCTGAGGCCGCCCCGCAACCTATGGGGTCGGGGGCTGCCCGCTACATCATTTCTGGGCTGATGCCCCTCCCTCTATAATCTTTCAGCGAGGCGGCCTCAGCCCGGAAATGACGCCTCTGCCGCGGCCCCAAGATGGAGCTGACGCACACTGGACGGTGAGAGAGGGAGTGAGAAAGAGAGGGAGAGAGAGAGAGGAGGGGCGAGGGAGAGAGAGGGAGAGAGAGAACGGGATAGAGAGAGAGGGAATGGGGAGACAGAGAGAATGGGATAGAGAGAGAGAGAGGGTGTGGGGAGGGAGAGATGGAGAGAGAGAAGGGGTAGAGAGAGAGGGGGAAAGGGGGGCGAGAAGAGAGGGAGGAGAGAGAACAAGCGGGAGTGGGGAGAGAGTGATTGTGGGAGAGTGAGAACGATAGGGGGAGAGGGAGAGTGAGAGAGTGTGGGGAGGGAGAGGGCAGAGAGAGATAGAGGGGTGGAGAGGGAAGGGAGGAAGAGACAGAGGGAGGAGTTGAGGAGAGAAAGTTCGGAGGGGAGAGGGATATCTGAGCGGTGGGAGGTTGAGAGGGGCAGGAATAAGGGAGAAGGTCAGAGAGAGAGGAGACAGTCCAGGGGAAGGAGGGGGTGAGAGCCTGGAGGTTGAAAAAGGGGTGGTGAGTAGCAGAGGGAAGCAGGGAGCAAAGGGTTATATAATGGTTTCCTCCGCCATAAACACACACAATATGTGCTAGTAATGTCCTGTTTGCCAGCTTGTCGACCCTCTGTGTTCCCCTCCTGCATGGTTTAGGAGCCGCTTCCGTGGACAGAGAGAGGGGACGTGAGTGGCCATTGAGGGCTGCCAGGGTGCAGGTGAGCGACCCTTCACCGGCTCCGAATGTGGAAAAGGCTTCAAGTTTTTCAAACACCTGAAGGTGCACCAGTGCACCCACACCGGCAAGCACCCCTACACCTGTACCCAGTGCGGCAAGGGCTTCATCGAATCCTGTGGCCGGGGGAAGGGTGGGGCTCCCCCCGGCCGCGAGGGAAAGGCGGGGGAACCCCCCCCCCCCCCACACACGTAGGAGGCCCGAGCCCCCCCCCCCCCCGGGTACGAGGAAGGCCACCAGGGGAAGGGGGGGGGCTTCTCGAGGGGTTCGGGGGCCCCCGGGGAAAGGCGGAATCTCCCCTCATGGGGGCGGGGTCGTAGGGCAGCTGGGAGGGGGCGGGCGGGGGGGCGGAGGCAGGAAGGGCGCAGGACAATTTCCAGCATTTTCTCCGCCCCCACCTTGCGGGAGTGAAGACGCAGCCTCTGGGTGGGGTAGTGGGATAGGAAGGAGTTGAGGGTGGAATGGCCTTCAAGGAAGCTGTCTGCTAGTTCATGCAGAAGGGGACGGGCAGAGGGAAGAAGAAGTCCTGCCATCCCTGGAATCAGTCTGGTGAACCTTCTCTGTACTCCCTCTATGGCAAGAATGTCTTTCCTCAGATTAGGAGAACAAGACTACACAATACTCCAGGTGTGGTCTCACCAAGACCCTGTACAACAGCAGTAGAACCTCCCTGTTCTTATACTCAAACCCTTTTGCTATGAATCTATCCACTTCTTAAGAAAAGATTTAACACCTAAGTGTCCAAATAACATTCACACAAGAATTCACAATATAGCATGATTTTTAAATCTCATTGTCGTGGATTTATGGGCCAAATGGAAGGAATTTAGTGTTTGATTCCTGTAAATGAATGGCCATTTATTTGGTCACTAATGGCTCCTTCACCTCCAGTTGCCTTTATCTAATCAGGTTCATTGCACGACACTGAACAACCAGACTTGCCTTCTCCCTGGTCAGCTCCTGTACAAGCTGCTCTGGGAATCCATGAGGGAGGGAGGGAGGGAGGGAGGGAGGGAGGGAGGGAGGGAGGGAGGGAGACCGACAAACACTCCCCAACTTGGCCACTTGGCCTGGCTCTCCTGTCCGACCCTGCAGACTTGAACACAGATTCTGTATCTTTAACACCTTGTTCTTCATCCATTTGACATTCACTCTTTCCCGTGTTTAGAAAACCTCTTGCCGTTTTGATTATCTTCTTTGTTACTGCTTCACAGGTGTCTACTCTGCGACGTGTGTCATGATCTAGAATGTCGATGTGTCTCAGCTCTTCATAAACAGCGTTCAGATTCTTTGAAGCATTGCTTACCTTGGTGATGTGTTCATTCAGCAGGTTGTTTGAGCATTGACCACTCAGCGCCCCTTTGGCGTCCTTAATGACAGCCTTCCACTTCTCGTAGCTCACACTGAAACGGTGTGCAACCTTTCTTCTTTGCTCATCGTGCAGTTCTTGGCCCTTTTCCGTTAGCTTACGGACTTTGGCCTCTTTGTGGCTCTTGTGAGGAAGTGTGGATATCATCTCCAGTGCCATTGGTCGTTTGTGGTTGTGCGTCTGGGCAGTGCTGTTTCGTGTCATCACCTTCATCATCTTCTCTGTCACTTTCAGGGGATAGCTCAAACTCTGACATTTTACTTGGTTTACTTTAGTTTGGTTTAAATCTAATATGTTCTTATGTTGAGTAAGTACCTAATTAATAAATAATTTTTATGGTGTTATCAACTTAAATCACCATGAGTGATAATTAGACAAATAAAGGTATCAACTCTTCCACAGGTAAATTACATATGCATTAAACACTTGTTAAGTAACAGATATGCACCTTTAAATAGTAAGATTAAACGAGAACTTACCAGTTTGAAGTTTGATCTGTATTTTATGAGGAGTTACGATGAGGGATTACGTGAAGAAGCCCGCTCAGGGCGCAGGCGCGGCATGCTTCCAAGCAGCGGTGTGGAATCACAGACAGACACACGATTTGAAGTAACATATTGAAGAATAAAGAGACATCAATTATCAGTTTGATCCATGTAATGAGGGTGGGAGCGGCGGGCACGTAATCCCTCATCGTAACTCCTCATAAAATACAGATCAAACTTCAAACTGGTAAGTTCTCGTTTAATCTTACTATTTTACTTCGGAGTCACGTGAGTGACTTCGTGAAGATTTCAAAGCTCTGTGATTTCAAACCGTGTAACAGTTTTACTCACTCACTGCCGAAAGCTCTTGAGGAAGGAAGTGCTATTGTAATCAACCAATGAATCTGTTTTCAAAACAAAACGGTATTTATTAACAATAACAAAACAAATAGCTCCCCCGGGCTTTAAATTAAATATTTGCAGTTTCTAAAAAAATTTCTGCAAATAAATCAGGCTTCACCAACGGCTTGTGATAGAACGTCCGGAATGTGGATTCCCTCGACCATCCTGCTTTGTTTAGGATAAGGTCAATAGGCACATCCATCCTTGCTGCCGATGATGTGAATGCTACCCTGGTGGAATGAGATTTATATACATTAATGTTTATCCCAGCAGCTTCCAATACTTGTTTTAACCATCTTGAAATTGTCTGGCTTGTTACCCTGCCATGTGGTTTTTTGTGGCTGACCCATAAGGCTCTTTCACTTCCTCGGATATTATGGGTTGTGTCAATATAAATTTTTATGTGGGTCACCACACACAATCGTGGCTCTGGTGGGTAAGCCCGGAATACCACTAGCGTGTTGGATGTTCCTGGCCTGCTTTGCTTTATCAGACCTTGTATAGTGAAGGTTACCTGGTCTGACGTTGTTTCCATGCTGTCCAGTCGAAGTTTATGCAATGACTGGACCCTCTGTGCAGACACCAGAGCCATCAGCATGAGCGTTTTTAATGTCAATTGCTCTAGGCTGAGGGATCTTGCTGGTGGTCTGTCCCGAAGGTATGTGAGCACAATACTGATGTCCCAAATTTGAGTATATCTAGGCTTGGGGGGCTTGATGTTAAATATGCCCCTCATCAGTTTGATCACCAGCGGATGGGACCCCATAGGCTGATGTCCTGCAGGTTTGAGGTAGTTGGAGAGGGCACTACGCGCCGTGTTGATGGCACTGTAGCTCATATCCTCATGATGATGTAAGTAGGCCAGGAACTCGAGAACATTGGCTACTGTGGCTGTTTCGTAAGCAGTCCCCGTTTCTTGGCAGTACCTCTCCCATTTCTTGATGTTGGTTAGGTACTGCCTCTTTGTAGATGTTCTGAGGGATGCTGACATGGTGGTGATGGTTTGTTGCGATAATCCCAGGTCCAGATAGGGTCGGTTTAAAATCTGCAACCCAGGAGATTCATGTCTTGATGGCATGGATGGCTGATGCCGGACACTGGGTGAGTCAATAACCCTGGATGACTGGGAAACACCATTGGTGATTCCACCACCATGTCATGGAGTATTGGGAACCATGGCTGTGTAGGCCAGTCGGGCACCACCAAAATTCCAGATGCTGAATCCATCTGGATTTTGCGAAGTACCCGACTGATGAGGCAGAAGGGAGGAAAGGCATAGAAAAATAACTTTCCCCAATCCAGCGTGAATGCATCTACCGCTGCTGCCTCTGGATCTGGTTCCCACGCGACATACGTAGGTAATTGGTGATTCAGTCTTGATGCAAATAAATCGATATCTGGCTTCCCATATTGCTTTACAATTTTAGCAAATGCTTTAGGATTTAACATCCATTCGATGTTGTCATTAAATTTGCGTGACCTGGTGTCCGCCACTGTATTTAGCTTACCTGGTAGATAGGTAGCTGAAAGCCAAATATGTCTTTCGACACACCATTGCCAAATCGTATTGACCAATTTGTCGCATGATAAAGATTTTATGCCGCCCATATGGTTAATGTAAGCCACCACCGTAGTATTGTCTATTTGTAATCTAACATGCAAGTGATGCATATTGGATACATATGCTTTCAAACCATAAAAGGCGCCCAACATTTCCAAATAATTAATGCCCAGTGTAGATAGTAACGATGATTCTAAGTTAGTCCATCTACCACCTGTGCTGGATATGGAGTTAGTTGCTCCCCAGCCTTTAGCACTGGCATCTGTTTGGAGTACTAAAGTAGCATTAGTAATAACAATAGGACTACAACTATGCCAAATGTTTTGTATCCACCACTGTAGCTCTGATATTGCTTCAGGGGGTAAACTCATGACTCGGTCATAATGACCTTTATGTTGTTTTAGTGCCTTTACCTTTGCTCTTTGTAAATTTTGATAGTGCAAAGGTCCAAATTGGATAGCTGGAAATGCTGCTACAATTTTGCCAATTACTGCTGCCACTTGTCGAATAGTTGTTTTTTTGTTAATCTTTAAGTTATTACATGATTGTACTAATGCAATCATCTTTTCCCTTGGCAGGGTAATAGTCATTTGGACTGAGTTAATTGTGAACCCCAGATAGTCCATTATCGTGGATGGATTTAACTTCGATTTATCTGGATGTAAGACGAATCCTAGAGCTTCTAGGAGCTGTTTAGTAGCTGATACTGCTGCTACAGCCAATTCCATAGTTTTCCCAACTATGAGGATGTCGTCCAAATATAGAAACATAGAAACATAGAAATTAGGTGCAGGAGTAGGCCATTCGGCCCTTCGAGCCTGCACCGCCATTTAATATGATCATGGCTGATCATCCAACTCAGTATCCCGTACCTGCCTTTTCTCCATACCCTCTGATCCCCTTGGCCACAAGGGCCACATCTAACTCCCTCTTAAATATAGCCAATGAACTGGCCTCAACTACCCTCTGTGGCAGAGAGTTCCAGAGATTCACCACTCTCTGTGTGAAAAAAGTTCTCCTCATCTCGCTTTTAAAGGATTTCCCCCTTATCCTTAAGCTGTGACCCCTTGTCCTGGACTTCCCCAACATCGGAAACAATCTTCCTGCATCTAGCCTGTCCAACCCCTTAAGAATTTTGTAAGTTTCTATAAGATCCCCTCTCAATCTCCTAAACTCTAGAGAGTATAAACCAAGTCTATCCAGTCTTTCTTCATAAGACAGTCCTGACATCCCAGGAATCAGTCTGGTGAACCTTCTCTGCACTCCCTCTATGGCAATAATGTCCTTCCTCAGATTTGGAGACCAAAACTGCACGCAATACTCCAGGTGTGGTCTCACCAAGACCCTATACAACTGCAGTAGAACCTCCCTGCTCCTATACTCAAATCCTCTTGCTATGAAAGCCAACATGCCATTCGCTTTCTTTACTGCCTGCTGCACCTGCATGCCTACCTTCAATGACTGGTGTACCATGACACCCAGGTCTCGCTGCATCTCCCCCTTTCCCAATCGGCCACCGTTTAGATAATAATCTGCTTTCCCGTTTTTGCCACCAAAATAGATAACCTCACATTTATCCACATTAAACTGCATCTGCCAAACATTTGCCCACTCACCCAGCCTATCCAAGTCACCTTGCAGTCTCCTAGCATCCTCCTCACACCTAACACTGCCCCCCAGCTTAGTGTCATCCGCAAACTTGGAGATATTGCCTTCAATTCCCTCATCCAGATCATTAATATATATTGTAAATAGCTGGGGTCCCAGTACTGAGCCTTGCGGTACCCCACTAGTCACTGCCTGCCATTGTGAAAAGGACCCGTTTACTCCTACTCTTTGCTTCCTGTTTGCCAGCCAGTTCTCTATCCACATCAATACTGAACCCCCAATGCCATGTGCTTTAAGTTTGTATACTAATCTCTTATGTGGGACCTTGTCGAAAGCCTTCTGGAAGTCCAGATACACCACATCCACTGGTTCTCCCCTATCCACGCTACTAGTTACATCCTCGAAAAATTCTATAAGATTTGTCAGACATGATTTACCTTTCGTAAATCCATGCTGACTTTGTCCAATGATTTCACCACTTTCTAAATGTGCTGCTATCCCATCTTTAATAACTGACTCTAGCAGTTTCCCCACTACCGATGTTAGGCTAACTGGTCTGTAATTCCCCGTTTTCTCTCTCCCTCCCTTCTTAAAAAGTGGGGTTACGTTTGCTACCCGCCAATCCTCTGGAACTACTCCAGAATCTAAGGAGTTTTGAAAGATTATTACTAATGCATCCACTATTTCTGGAGCTACTTCCTTAAGTACTCTGGGATGCAGCCTATCTGGCCCTGGGGATTTATCGGCCTTTAATCCATTCAATTTACCCAACACCACTTCCCGACTAACCTGGATTTCACTCAATTCCTCCACCTCCTTTGACCCGCGGGCCCCTGCTATTTCCGGCAGATCATTTATGTCTTCCTTAGTGAAGACGGAACCAAAGTAGTTATTCAATTGGTCCGCCATATCCTGGTTCCCCATGATCAACTCACCTGTTTCTGACTGCAAGGGACCTACATTTGTTTTAACTAATCTATTTCTTTTCACATATCTATAAAAACTTTTGCAGTCAGATTTTATGTTCACTGCCAGTTTTCTTTCATAATCCATTTTTCCTTTTCTAATTAAGCCCTTCGTCCTCCTCTGCTGGTCTCTGAATTTCTCCCAGTCCTCCGGTATGCTGCTTTTTCTGGCTAGTTTGTATGCATCATCCTTTGCTTTGATACTATCCCTGATTTCCCTTGTTATCCATGGATGCACTACCTTCCCTGATTTATTCTTTTGCCAAACTGGGATGAACAATTTTTGTAGTTCATCCATGCAGTCTTTAAATGCCTTCCATTGCATATCCACCGTCAACCCTTTTAGAATTAATTGCCAGTCAATCTTGGCCAATTCACGTCTCATACCCTCAAAGTTACCTTTCTTTAAGTTCAAAACCATTGTTTCTGAATTAACAATGTCACTCTCCATCCTAATGAAGAACTCAACCGTATTATGGTCACTCTTGCCCAAGGGGCCACGCACAACAAGACTACTAACTAACCCTTCCTCATTACTCAATACCCAGTCTAAAATAGCCAGCTCTCTCGTTGGTTCCTCTACATGTTGGTTTAGATAACTATCCCGTATACATTCCAAGAAATCCTCTTCCTCAGCACCCCTGCCAGTTTGATTCACCCAATCTATATGTAGATTGAAGTCACCCATTATAACTGCTTTGCCTTTATCGCAAGCATTTCTAATTTCCTGTTTGATGCCATCCCCAACTTCACTACTACTGTTAGGTGGCCTGTACACAACACCCACCAGCGTTTTCTGCCCCTTATTGTTTCGCAGCTCTACCCATACCGATTCCACATCCTCCAAACTAATGTCCTTCCTTTCCATTGCGTTAATCTCCTCTCTAACCAGCAACACTACCCCACCTCCTTTTCCTTTCTCTCTATCCCTCCTGAATATTGAATATCCCGGGATGTTCAGCTCCCAGCCTTGGTCACCCTGGAGCCATGTCTCCGTGATCCCAATTATATCATAATCATTAATGGCTATCTGCACGTTCAACTCATCCACCTTATTACGATTACTCCTTGCATTGAGACACAAAGCCTTCAGGCTTGTTTTTACAACGCTCTTACCCCTTATACAATTATGTTGAAAAGTGGCCCTTTTTGATTTTTGCCCTGGTTTTGTCTGCCTGCCACTTTTACTTTTCACCTTGCTACCTATTGCTTCTACCTTCATTTTACACCCCCCTGCCCCTCTGCTCTTGTACCCATCCCCCTGCCACATTAGTTTAAATCCTCCCCGACAGCAGTAGCAAACACCCCCCCAAGGACATTGGTTCCATTCCAGTCCAGGTGCAGGCCGTCCTGTTTGTACTGGTCCCACCTCCCCCAGAACTGGTTCCAATGCCCTAAAAATTTGAATCCCTCCCCCTTGCACCATTTTTCAAGCCACGTATTCATCTGCAATATCCTCCTATTTCTGCTCTGACTGGCCCGTGGTACTGGTAGTAATCCAGAGATTATTACCTTTGAGGTCCTACTTTTAAGCTTATCTCCTAGCTCCCTAAATTCATCCTTTAGGACCTCATCCCTTTTTTTTACCTATATCGTTGGTGCCAATATGCACCACGACAACTGGCTGTTCACCCTCCCCCTCCAGAATGTTCTGCAGCCGTTCAGTGACATCCCTGACCCTTGCACCAGGGAGGCAACACACCATCCTGGAGTCTCTTTTGCGGCCGCAGAAACGCCTATCTATTCCCCTGACAATTGAATCCCCTATTACTATTGCCCTTCCACTCTCCCCCCCCCCCCCCTCATGTGCCGCAGAGCCACCCATGGTGCCATGAACTTGGCTGCTGCTGCATTCCCCTGATGAGCAATCTCCCTCAACAGTTTCCAAAATGGTATACCTGTTTAGGAGGGAGATGACCGCAGGGGACTCCTGCACTACCTGCCTACTGCTTTGCTGACTATTGGCCACCCGTTCCCCATATGCCATGACTATATGATTTTGTTTCCTTAATGTTGCCATGGCTGGTTTTAATATTTTAGTGAATAGTCTTGGGGCTGACGTAAGCCCATTGGGCAGTGCTTTATACAGCTCCCCCATCCAGATAAATTTAAGGTATCTGCTATAATCCTTATGTATAGGTACCAGATAGTAAGCATCTTTGAGATCAATGCTTGCCATATAGTATCCTTTGGAAATCAGTTGTCTAGCAGTCACAAATGTTTCCATTTTGAAATGTATATACTTAACAAAATCATTCAGGGATGTTAAGTCAATGATGATGCGACATCCACCATCCTTTTTAGTTTTTGTAAATATGTTGGAAACAAATTCCAAGGGCTCATGTTTGGTTTTTTCTATGACCCCTTTGTTTATAAGTCTCACCAGTTCAGCTTGTCCCTCCTGTTGTTCTTTTTTGGAGAGAAAAAATACCCTTTCGGGCCGGTGTTGAACTGGCGGTATTTTTGAAATAAATTCAATTTTATACCCTCCAATGCTATTGAGTATAAATTTGTCATCAGTGGTCATTCCCCATGCTTCTTTAAACAAGTGTAACCTTCCCCCTGTTAGTAAGGCACCCTTATTCTCTGTATGCGGGTAGGAACCAGATCCACCTACCTCCATGGTTATTGACGGGTTTGTGATTTTTTCTTCCGCTGTGCCTTGCCTTGTCGACGTGCTGGCGATGTTGGGGGGAGGCGCATTTTCCAGGGGGTCCGCGGCGGGCCCTGACCTAAAAAAGGTCTCTGGGGATAGTGCGGCCCCAAGCTTTCACCAGTCCCATGTTCCGGACGCCGACTGGTGGATGCAGTGGTGTGCTGCCGCCTGGGTGTGAGAAATGTTCTCGGCTTGTTTGTCGCTGGGCCTGCCCTCATGAGGCTAAAGGTTTTGGATGCCTCCTCCATATCCTTAAGTTGTTTATTGAGGTCATTCCCAAATAATAATGAGTCGGATTCCATAGATGGAGTTTTACACAAGCCGGCAAACTTTGGGTTGAGGGCAGGTCTGATGTTTTCTCTCCGAAGGTTATTCAACTCAAACTGAGTTGTGCACATTAATGCGAGCACATCCTGCTGGTGTGTAGTCATCTCCTCCGTCTGTACGCACCGGGCATAAGCTGTGATGGCCGACGTGAGGAGGCGAAGTATCCGCTGGAGTTTTACTTCTTGTGCCCGCATTGGTCCCCCCACATTACCCCAGGTTTGACTATTGAGACTCTTAACTTTAAGAGCCTCGCAGTTATCTGGTGCTGTGTGCTCCTCCAGCACTTGGGCGAGCACCTTCTCCTGAAGAGGTTTGTTCGACAGGTGATTTATACTGGCCGCCATCCTCGGCTCCAAAGATGCTCCAACCCGTGGGGTAGCGACAAAACGCTCCACAACACCCAGCAGCTGTTCTTCCTGCACACCCTGCACACTATCGACTCCTTCCACCTGCCCCCTTTCCAGACCAGCCCTGCCCTGGTCACCAATGCTAACCTCCAATTCTAGGTCTGAGGTTGCAAAGGGAAGTGCCATGGAGGAGGACACTATGGAGGAGGCGCCTGTCCTGTCTGCCCGAGAACGCTGCTGTTCTCGGTAGACCATCCCCTCCAAGCGCTGCTGTATGCAACTCAGGCGGTTGTCTCTCCTCCGTTTTGGGGAGGACATTTCCCCCTCCGACGAGTCGGAGTCGACCGGCCGGTTGGTTTTTCGGGTGGCTTTCCCAGCCCGCCGTGTAGGCTCTGGCGTGACTGGGACCGGCTGGGTCTCGGGAATTGCAAACCGCTGCTCGAGCGGTACTACCGCCGGTTGCTGCCCCGCTGGAATTGGCTCCTCCGGTGGAGTTGGAGCCCGGGCAGTTTTCTGAGAAAGTTTTCTACGTTGGGGCATTTTGCTGCGCAAAAATACAAACGCGAACTCTCTCCGGTTTCCCAACGCACCGTCCTCTTACCTGATGGTCCGTTTTAAAGTGCAGCTGGAGAGCCTGACTCCAGCTGCCGCCGCTGTTGCACTGCTGGGCGTAATGCCGCGCCTGCGCCCTGAGCGGGCTTCTTCACGAAGTCACTCACGTGACTCCGAAGTAAAATTACTATGAGTACTGCTTGTTTTAACAGGATTTTTAGTGTAACCATCAATAAACAAATTCTCAATATCAACACAGTGTGAGTATCAATGGTCTTCAATAAGGAAAGGTAAGTAAACAACATCAATGAAATGCACATTATATCTCAGTCTCTTGTGCAAAACACTTAAAGTCCTTTAGTTGCAGAAAATAAGAACATCAACTTATTAAATGAAAATGTAGATAATATATCAGTCTCTTGTGCAAAACACGAGTCTCTTCTTAGCAGCAATATTCACACTAGGGGTACCTGGGCTTTCCTGTGGGCTTGCTCTTCTTGTGTTTCGGCTAGGTGGTGGTAGATGATACACACGCAGCATGGATATGGTTCGTCTCTTCTCGGCTGCTGCCGTCTGGTGACGTCCTCCTCGGCTACTCATGCAGAGCAGTCGAGTTCTCACTGTAGCTCCCAAGCAGTACACGAGGCCCGAGGTCGTGGTTAAATACGGAGTTTATTTTCGGCTCCAACCAACCCGTGAGAACTGAGCCGAAAACAAGGCAACAAAAAACAAAAACAAACAAAATAAATATGCAGTTTACAAAATACATGCATGTACGTACATACAGCAACACAACACCACACTAACCAAGCAAATAAACAACATACCTCGTCCACTGCTTACCAAAGATCTTATAGCGGAGCAAGATAGGCTACTCCTGTGAAATGCAATGTGCTGACGTGTAGTACGCTATGGAGGGGTTCCTGGGCATTTTTCCACCCCCATTCTAGTAACCTGATCCGACCCGACTCGCAGTGTAATCAATGTTGCGGGGCAACGGTTTTTGTGGGTTAGATTCATAAATCTGTCAGTTCAAACTTCTTGTCAAGAATAAAATTTGACTCTGGTAGTTGCCTTTGTTAATGTTTTTTTAAATCAGTTCTTTTTAAATGGCTCACAAACAGTGTTTGAGTTGATTTTGTAGTAACCGGAACTGACCCGACTCGCAGGGTAATTGACATTGTGGGGGAACTTTTTGTGCGTGATATAGGGTTAGATTCATAATTCTGTTAGTTCATAATTCTGTTAAGTCTTGTTATAGAATAAAATGTTTATAAACACACATACATGAAAATTATATAAATGTATAGCATCATATAACACACACAATTATATTCTGATCCAATAATGAACTTTATTTCAGACTAGACACGGGACATTAAATAAGAAACATTGTAAATAAGAAGCATTGTAAACCTCCCCGCAACTTCACACACACTAGGCCTTATCCCCTCTCCCACTGCCCCGGACCCCACACTCCCTCTCCCGCTGCCCCGGGCTGTGCACACCCTCTCCCGCTGTCCCGGACCCCACACTCCCTCTCCCCGCTGCCCCGGACCCCGCACTCCTTCTCCCCGCTGCCCCAGACCCCACACTCCCTCTCCCGCTGCCCCGGACCCCACACTCCCTCTCCCTGCTGCCCCGGACCCCACACTCCCGCTTCCCCGGACCCCACACTCCCTCTCCCGCTGCCCCGGACCCCACACTCCCTCTCCCCGCTGCCCCGGACCCCACACTCCCTCTCCCGCTGCCCCGGACCCCACACTCCCTCTCCCCGCTGCCCCGGACCCCACACTACCTCTCCCCTGGCCCCACACTCCCTCTCCCGTGGCCCCACACTCCCTCTCCCCTGGCCCCGCACTCCCTCTCCCGCTGCCCCGGACCCCACACTCCCTCTCCCTGCTGCCCCGGACCCCACACTCCCGCTTCCCCGGACCCCACACTCCCTCTCCCGCTGCCCCGGGGTGTGCGCTCCCTCTCCCGCTGCCCCGGACCCCACACTCCCTCTCCCGCTGCCCCGGGGTGTGCACTCCCTCTCCCGCTGCCCCGGACCCCACTCTCCCTCTCCCGCTGCCCCGGACCCCATACTCCCTCTCATGCTGCCCCGGACCCCACACTCCCTCTCCCGCTGCCCCGGGCCGCGCACTCCCTCTCCCGCTGCAGATCCAATCTTTGGCCGGAAGCGAGATGGCTGAGCAAGATGGCGGAACAAGATGGCGGAGGCAGGTTACTAAAATGAGTGATAAAATCGCCATGAATCCGCCCATGAGCGTACTACACGTTTGCATGAGAGTAACCCAGGTTAAGATCTTTGCTGCTTACTACTTAAGAGGTATTTCTTGGTTTCTTCTTAGTCATGGCTTCTGTGTGCGCCAACAACCGTGCCCCCCGGAAACTAAGTCAGCAATTAGTTCCCCCCTTAGGAACGCTATTATTACACGTAGGAACCAAAAAACGTGAGGTTTAGAATTTAACTAACTGCCGATGTGGGGCAGTTACAGGCAGCATCTGTGGAGAACATGGATAGGTGTCGTTTCAAAGAGCGCTGGAGTAACTCAGCGGGTCAGGCAGCATCTCAGGTCAATGTGGATAGACGATGTTTCAGGACGAAAGTTTGTGACATAAAAAAACGTTCCCCATCCACATGTTCTCCATAGACAGACACAAAATGCTGGAGAAACTCAGCGGGACAGGCAGCATCTCTGGAGAGAAGGAACCTTCAGACTGAGAGTCACAGGAGAGGGAGACACAGAGATAAGGAAGTGTAAGGTGTTACTACAGCTCTCTATATTATCTGAATGGTGCCAGGTTAGGAAAATGGGAAGTACAACGACACCTGGATGTCCTTGTACATCAGTCACTGAAAGTAAGCATGCAGGTACAGCAGGTAATGAAGAAAGCTAATGGCATGTTGGCCTTCAAAGCGGGAGGAGTTGAGTTTCGGAGCAAGGAGGTCCTACTGCAGTTGTACAGGGCCCTAGTGACACCACGCCTGGAGAATTGTGTGCAGTTTTGGCATCCTAATTTGAGGAAGGCCATTCTTGCTATTGAGGGAGAGCAGCGTAGGTTCATAAGATTAATTCCTGGAATGGCGGGACTGACATATGTTGAAAGAATGGGTCGACTGGGTTTGTATTCACTGGAATTCAGAAGGATGAGCGGGTTTCTTATAGAATCGTATAAAATTAGTGAGGGGTTGGACAGGGTAGATGCAGGAAACATGTCCCCCATGTTGGGGGAGTCCAGAACTATTAAGGTTCATTTCTTAAAACAGTCAACTCACAATAAGTTAGATCAACCAACACAAGCTTTACTGATCATTTAGCCGGTAATGGTGCCAGGGGATAACAAGTCAAGTATGCAACACACACTTAACCCTCCTGGGCCATCATTCTAATGATCAAAGACATTCAGCATCTTTTTATAATATTTTGGAAACTTTGTCACATGTTTATACAGAGTTGGCGCAATGACGTCTAACACATAAATCACACAATACTTCTCATGCTATGGTTATATCGATCACAAACTTTACTTACAAACCCCCAAACAACAAGAACTTAGTCAAAGGTCTATCATCTGCAGTACCTTCTTAAACAATGTAAGGATCTTTATCAATTACCCACAGAAGTTCCTGTTTTCAGAGATCCAGCTCCAAAGGAAACATCCTCTCTCAAGGCTTCTGTTGGCAGAAGCCAGCACCCTCTTAGGAAACACATCCTCTGCCACCATTTTCAATGTCTTTTGCTTGGGCACAACAGGAAGCAGCTTGATTGCAGTTTGAATGCTGGCCTCCAATTTCCTGATCACCCAGCTCATCTACAGCACAGAATTACAAAGCTTCAGAACCCAAAACCAAAATAAGTCAAATTAACCTTTACTTTAATCCCAACATTTAAGAAAGTTATAGTCAAGTACATAGATAGGCCAAGTTTGGAAGGATATGGACCAAATGCAGGCAGGTGGGACTGGTGTAGCCGGGACATGTTGGGTGGTTTGGGCAAGTTGGGCCGAAGGTCCTGTTTCCACACTGTATCACTCTGTCACAAACACAAAGTGCTGGAGTAACTCCGTGGGTCAGGCAGCATCTGTGGAGAACGTGGATAGGTGACGTTTCACAGAGTTCTGGAGTAACTCAGCGGGTCAGGCAGCATCTGTGGAGAACATGGATAGGTGACATTTCGGGTCAGGATCCTTCTTCACAGTGACACTATGTTAACAGATGAGGGGGTGATCGGCAGATGAGTGAAGTAAGTGACAGGCGAGGGAAAATGAGGAAATAAAAGGATGTGAGATAAGGAGAGAGGAAAGTATATGTGAAGCTTTAAGGGACGTTGGTCAGGTAGCATTTGGAGTATTGCATACTGTTCTGGTGACTCCATTACAGGACTGATGTGGAGGCTTTGGGGAAGGTGCAGAGATGGTTAACCAGAATGGTTTATAAACAAGTAACTGCAGATGCTGGTGATCAACTGAGTTATTTTAGAAACATAGAAATTAGGTGCAGGAGTAGGCCATTCGGCCCTTCGAGCCTGCATCGCCATTCAATATGATCATGGGTAATCATCCAACTCAGTATCCCGTACCTGCCTTCTCTCCATACCCTCTGATCCCTTTAGCAACAAGGGCCACATCTAACTCCCTCTTAAATATAGCCAATGAACTGGCCTCGACTACCCTCTGTGGCAGAGAGTTCCAGAGATTCACCACTCTCTGTGTGAAAAAAGTTTTTCTCATCTCGGTTTTAAAGGATTTCACCCTTATCCTTAAGCTGTGACCCCTTGTCCTGGAATTCCCCAACATCGGGAACAATCTTCCTGCATCTAGGCTGTCCAACCCCTTAAGAATTGTGTAAGTTTCTATAAGATCCCCTCTCAATCTCCTAAATTCTAGTGAGTATAAACCAAGTCTATCCAGTCTTTCTTCATAAGACAGTCCTGACATCCCAGGAATCAGCCTAGTGAACCTTCTCTGCACTCCCTCTTTTGTCAGTCCAATTCAAGAAAACTTGATTCAAACTCTTGCTGTTTGAATGGATTCTTTGCTCTGACAGCGCTGGATAATTCTTTAAACCTTTCAACACAGAGCTAAGAACTCTGGGGCAGGTCGAAAGATCCGCTGCCTTGACACAAACGTAACACGTTCTTGGTTTCTTGGTCCTCCAAAATATTCCAAATGGAATTTAAACTGGAGGTGGTGGAGGGAGGACTTAAGCCAGAAAGGGTTATTGGGAAGAAAGAGATACTTTAAATGTAGTTGCATCTGGTTGGGTAGCTATAGTAGGGTGGAGATTATTTCATGCTTTAATTGTGCGGGGGAGGAACGAATTGCTGTACACATCTGTCTTTGTAGCTGTTATCACGAATTGGATCGAATGCCCTCGTCTGCTCCTAATTGGTTTGGTGTAGGTCTTGTAATCTATGTCGAGCTGACCATTTAACATTTTGTAAAAAACAGGTCAAACGGTGAGCATCACGTCTGTCTGTCTTGGAGAGTGTTCCACCCCAGAGAATTCAGAAGTTTGGTAACACTCGCTTCTCTCTCATAGGTGTTAGTAACAAATGGAGCTGCCTGTCTTTGGACACTTTCGATGGAAGACATGTTTTTATTTGTGTATGGGTCCCGTGCTGCAACTGCGTTATGTAGGTATTGGACAATTATGGTACAAAAGGAGTGGCAAACTATTAACCGATCATAGGTACACAAAAAAGCTGGAGAAACTCAGCGGGTGCAGCAACATCCATGGAGCGAAGGAAAAAGGCAACGTTTCGGGCCGACACCCTTCTTCAGACCAACCATTATGGTTTACCATACATTTAGCTTATTTGCATTAACCAATCAACCAAATCCTTTCCAGTGATTGACACACGTATAGTCACATGATTTTCCGTTTTCTGGCCCCTTTTCCCCTCTGTGGTTTTCTTTAACCTCTTTGCTCAAAATCATTTTATTTCAATGAAGTAAAATCACTGAAATATTAAAACTAGTTCTCAGAGACCTCTCAGAATATAAAATACACCTCTCAGAATATACATTTTTTGATATATTCACAAAATTATTCAAGACAAAAATGGAACCTAACTGAAATTATTATACTTGGAGTAACGGGAGACGGGAACAAATTAAACACATTTCAAAATTCATTTTTTAATTATGGGTTAATAATAGCAAAAAAAATTTATACTCAAATTTTGGAAAAATACAACCATACCAACGTTCGAAATGTGAATTATAAATATGTTGGACACAGCACATCTTGAAGAAATGAGACTCCTCCTAATAGCTAAACCAAACCAATTCTTAACGAGTTGGCCTCCATTTATTGACTTCTTGGATTCATGTGGTGCAACAGAATCGTAAAAAACAACTGTTTCAGGTCTGGGTGAAAGATGGTCAACAATATAAACATTCAGTTCGTATCGTCGATTTGTTAATCTTTCTGCTCTTTTTTCTTTCTTACTTCTCTTCCTCACTATCGTTTTCTTTTTTTATACACACTACATGTTTTTCTACTCTCTATTATCTCTTTCTGTTTCATTTCTCTTTTTAAAAAAAATAAAAAATGAAGTTGTACAGAAAATGTATCAGGTCAACATATATTTGGCAACTGAAAAATATGTACCACTGTATTGTACTTACTTCTAATAAATAAAATTAAATAAAAGGGAAAAAAAGGAGAAAAAAATAATATAAAATACACATCATACAGCAATCACACAATACATACACACAAAACATATATTTTCACTTTTGTAAAAGAAAGTTATTTCGAAAACTTCAGATTTAAACAAAGTTTAATACTCACAATCCTAATTAAATACAATACACTTGACAAATAATTTCCCTACTTCATAGTTAAAATAGTTACTTATGGATTAAATTTGAGTTTTGCCCCATTCTTACAAAGTTATTTTTACAATCCCCAACCGCTCAAAGGCCACTAATTGTCACACTTGATAAATTATAATCGCTTCTTCCCAAGCTCGGGTCTAGTTTCATTCTGAATTACAACCTCCCCCTTCTATCTCTGGCCGAAAGGAATGTAAGGCCTCCTCACTAATGGCATTCCACACAGCAAATGGAAGATTATCAAAACAGTTACTTTCTCAGTTTTCTATCAACATAAGAAACCACCCTTATACAAAGGTCACACAACCATCACCTCTGCCTTATCTCTTATCTCAAAATAAATCTATTTAAACAGCACAAACCAGATCACAGACTATTATCTAGCCTTGGTGCCCACGACCCAATATAGCCAACCATAAATCCCCTTTATGACACACCCGAGCTCAAAGATGTGCCATAAAGAAAGGACACACAATGCTCATGTCTTGAGAAGAAACCCGTCAAATCAAATCAAATACGTGTATTGTTATTGCACAACAACTGTACAACGAAATTCCATTACATCTCCTTCAGTGCGTACATAGAAGACACAGGATAAAGATTTTAAAAGAACAAATCACAACAGCCATTGACTAACATATACACAAGATCAGTAAAGAAAATAATAGGTGTGGGTGCGCTGGTGCACCAGCAGTTGCCTGGATTCGATGAAACCCTTGCCACACTGGGTACAGGTGTAGCGGCGCTCGCCGGTGTGGGTGCGCTGATGGCCCACCAGGGTGCTGGACTGGGTGAAGCCCTTGCCGCACGTGGTACAGGTGTAGGGGCGCTCGCCGGTGTGGGTGCGCTGGTGTACCAGCAGTTGCCTGGATTCGATGAAACCCCTGCCACACTGAGTACAGGTGTAGGGGCGCTCGCCGGTGTTGGTGCGCTGGTGCTTCACCAGGGTGCTGGACTGGGTGAGGCCATTGCCGCACTCGGTACAGGTGAAGGGACGATCGCTGGTGTGGGTGCGCTGGTGATTCTGCAGGCCGCTGAACTGGGTGAAGCCCTTGCCGCAGTCGCTGCAGGTGAAGGGCCGTTCCCCGGTATGGAACCGCCTGTGTACCTTCAGGTCATTGGACGACTTGAAGCCTTTGCCGCAGTCGGAGCAGGTGAAGGGCCGCTCACTGCTGTGCACCCGCTGGTGGTTCCGCAGCCCCGACAACTGGATGAGCACTTGCTGCATGTGGAGCAGCCATAGGGCCTCTCGCCCGTGTGCAATAGCCGGGACATTTGCCGTCTTGAAACTCTTGCCGCACTCCGAGCAGTCAAAGGGGCGGTCTCCCGTGTGCACCCCGCCGGTGGATGTCCAGCTGGCTCGGGCTCCAGCAGGCCGTGCTACATACATCGCACTTATAACGCTTATCCTTGTTGTGCCCCGTCATGTGGTCCTCCACTGAAGCTCAGTCCCTCGAAGCTCAGCCCGCACACCGAGCAGATGGGGGGCTCACGTCCCTGGCTCTCCGTCCACAGCAACGGCTCCTAAAACTTGCAGGAGGGGAACACAGAGTGTCAACAGACTGGCAAACAGGACATTACTAACAAGTGAACATTACTAGTGCTCGAAGTGCTTGAGTGGGGGTGTATAGCTCAGTGGTAGAGTATTTCACTGCAGATCAGGAGGTCCCTAGTTCAAATCCAGGTTGCTCATCAAATTACCTCATTTAGTGAAGAAAGCAAATTGTATGGTAGCATTCATAACAAAAGGATTTGAGTATAAGAGCAGTGCGGTTCTACTGCAGTTGTACAGGGTCTTGGTGAGACCATACCTTGAGTATTTTGTGCAGTTTTGGTCTCCTAATCTGAGGAAAGGCATTCTTGCCACAGAGGGAGTACAGAGTACAGAGTTTAAGGATAAGGGAGAAATCTTTTAGGACCGAGATGAGAAAAATACTTTTTTACACAGAGAGTGATGAATCTGTGGAATTCTCTGCCAGAGAAGGTAGTTGAGGCCAGTTCATTGCTATATTTAAGAGGGAGTTAGATGTGGCCCTTGTGGGTAAAGGGATCAGGGGGTATGGAGAGAAGGCAGGGATGGGATACTGAGTTGCATGATCAGCCATGATCATATCGAATGGCAGTGCAGGCTAGAAGGGCCGAATGGCCTGCTCCTGCACCTATTTTCCATGTATCTAAGTGTGAAGGGATGGGGAGGGGGGTGGAGTGGGGTATTGGGAGGTGCGTGGGGGGATGGGGGAGTTAGAGGGGTGATAGGAGGGAGAGGTGGTGAGGAGGCAAGGGCGGCAATGGGGCGGGGATGAACACGGTGGAAGTGAGGGGACGGGGAGAAGGGACGGGTTATTGTGAGGGGAGAGTGTGGGTGTGTGAGGCGAGAGGAGGGGGTGAGGAGGCAAGTGGGAGAGCGGGAGGCGCGCTGACCTGGGGGTGCCGAGCATCCGGGCACTGAGTCGAGCCGCCCGCACGTCTCCCCACCCAGCGCGCACCACCTTTGCCCTGATGTCACCTCCTATACAGCAAAAAGATTTGAGTATAGGAGCAGGGAGGTCCTACTGCAGTTGTACAGGGTCTTGGTGAGAACTCACTTGGAGTATTTGCGTGCAGTTTTGGTCTCCTAATCAGAGGAAAGACATTCTTGCCATAGAGGGAGTACAGAGAAGGTTCACCAGACAGATTCCTGGGATGTCAGGACTTTCATATGAAGACTGGATAGATTCGGCTTGTACTCGTTAGATTTTAGAAGATTGAGGGGGAGATCTTATAGAAACTTACAAAATTCTTAAGGGGTTGGACAGGCTAGATGCAGGAAGATTTTTCCAGATGTTGGGGGTCCAGAACAAGGAGTCACAGTTTAAGGATAAGGGGGAAATCTTTTAGGACCGAGATGAGGAAAACATTTTTCACACAGTGTGTGGTGAA
>JAWMAR010001834.1:73248-97525 GCA_036785375.1 Leucoraja ocellata
CAGCCAGATTTATCACTTCTGAGAATTTTTAGATACCAAAGGAATCAAGAAAAAACACAAATAATGCCTTACTTGATGAAATGCAGTGAGCAATCACGATAATTCCCAATATTTTCAATGTTTACCAAGCACTTTAGCTGCTGTAGTCCCTTCAGTTTGCGCTTCTCTTTACCTTCATTTCGTTTCACTTTTGGAATTCTGAAGTTGGGTACACGTCTCTCACACTTACCCTGACTTCCACCATTTTTTTCAGCGCAAAAATTCACCATTTTGACGGTTTTTAACAGGGAGGAAAGTACGCGTTTCTTGTATTAATAACATATACCGGAAGTTACGGATGTCATCCTGATGGATTGAGCGGCTCCGTGCGTCAAGCCCTATGACCCAGTGACCTTACATAGAAACATAGAAATTAGGTGCAGGAGTAGGCCATTCGGCCCTTCGAGCCTGCACCGCCATTCAATATGATCATGGCTGATCATCCAACTCAGTATCCCGTACCTGCCTTCTCCCCATACTCCCTGATCCCCTTAGCCACAAGGGCCACATCTAATTCCTTCTTAAATATAGCCAATGAACTGGCCTCAACTACCCTCTGTGGCAGAGAGTTCCAGAGATTCACCACTCTCTGTGTGAAAAAAGTTTCTCTCATCTCGGTTTTAAAGGACTTCCCCCTTATCCTTAAGCTGTGACCCCTTGTCCTGGACTTCCCTAACATTGGGAACAATCTTCCTGCATCTAGCCTGTCCAACCCCTTAAGAATTTTGTAAGTTTCTATAAGATCCCCTCTCAATCTCCTAAATTCTAGAGAGTATAATAATAATAATAATAACTTTATTTGTTAAGCACCTTAAAAACAACCAAAGCTGACCAAAGTGCTGTACAGAAAAAAGAAAACAAGCAAGACATCATAAAACAGGCAGAACAACAGAACATACAACTAATACGAGGCGCATAAATTACATACAAAAATCCAAACAATAAATTAAAAAAACATAAAACACAAGTACGAACAACGCAGCAAAACCAAGCAAATAAAGTTAATAAACAATTCAACACCTCACTGGTCTACAAAGGCCATGGAGAATAGATATGTCTTCAGGAGTGATTTAAAAACAGCTAGAGAAGGGGCCTGTTTAACGTGCAGAGGCAATTCATTCCACAATCTCGGAGCCGACACAGCAAAGGCACGGTCCCCTCTGAGCTTCCGCTTAGTCTTTGGCTCAATCAGGAGCAGCTGATCATCTGACCTGAGAGAGCGGGAGGGCGAATAAGGGTGAAGAAGCTTATAAACCAAGTCTATCCAGTCTTTCTTCATAAGACAGTCCTGACATCCCAGGAATCAGTCTGGTGAACCGTCTCTGCACTCCCTCTATGGCAATAATGTCCCTTCCTCAGATTTGGAGACCAAACCTGTACGCAATACTCCAGGTGTGGTCTCACCAAGACCCTGTCCAACTGCAGTAGAACCTCCCTGCTCCTATACTAAAATCCTTTTGCAATGAAAGCTAACATACCATTCGCTTTCTTTACTGCCTGCTGCACCTGCATGCCTACTTTCAATGACTGGTGTACAATGACACCCAGGTCTCCATCTCCCCCTTTCCCAATCGGCCACCATTTAGATACGTGCAACCCCCCTATTAAAAGTTATGGCCATTTTCATTGCATCTTGTTCCCTATTGCTTTTCCATTGACAACACAGAAGCTGTGATCAAGGACAGTCAAAGCCCATAACTTTCTGAAACATTAAGAGAAACTGAATGAAATTTTCAGTTATTATAGATTGAAGCATTCTGAAACAAATATGAAACAATTTTACTTGGATGACCTGAAATTAAAGCATATAAGAGTACAGAGAAGGTTCACCAGACTGATTCTTGGGATGTCAGGACTTTCATATGAAGAAAGACTGGATAGACTCGGCTTGCACTCGCTAAAATTTAGAAGATTGAGGGGGATCTTATAGAAATGTACACAATTCTTAAGGGGTTGGACAGGCTAGCTGCAGGAAGATTGTTCCCGATGTTGTGGAAGTCCAGAACAAGGGGCCACACACAGTTTAAGGATAGGGGGGAAATGTTTTAGCACCGAGATGAGAAAAACATTTTTCACACAGAGAGTGGTGAATCCGTGTTATTCTCTGCCACAGAAGGTAGTTGAGGCCACAGTTCATTGGCTATATTTAAGAGGGAGTTAGATGTGGCCCTTGTGGTGAAAGGGATCAGGGGATATGGAGAGAAGGCAGGTACAGGATACTGAGTTGGATGATCAGCCATGGTCATATTGAATGGCTCGTAGGGCCGAATGGCACCTATTTTCTATGTTTCTATCTTGTTCCCTATTGCTTTTCCATTGACTTAACACAAAAGCTGTGATCAAGGACAGTCAAAAGCCCATAACTTTCTTAAACATTAAGAGAACTGAATGAAATTCTCAGTTATTATAGATTGAAGCATTCTGAAACAAATATGAAACAATCTTACTTGGATGACCTGAAATTAAAGCATATTATTAGTTAGTTACCCAATTGTAGGTAATAACAAAATTCAATTACTAGATCTAAACATCTATCCATTTCTTAAGAAAAGATTTAACATTTTAAATCTCTCTCATTCTCCCCCTCTTTCTCCCCCATATCATTCTCTCTCTTTCTCCACCTCTCTTTCTCTCTCCCTCCATCTCTCTCACTCTCCCTCTCTTTCTCCCCCCTATCGTTCTCTCTCTTTCTCCCCCTCTCTTTCTCTCTCTCTCCCCCTCCCTCTATTTTTATCTGTCTCTCTCTCCCTCCATCTCTCTCTCTGTCTCCCTCTCGCACCGCACTCACTCACTCTCCCTTCTCCCTTGTTCTCACCCTCTCTCTCACTCCCCCCTCTCTCTCTCCCTCCCTCTCTCTCTTCCTCTATCTCTCTCCCTCCTTCTCCCTCTCCATCTCTCTCTTTCCCCTTCTCTCCCTCCCCACCCTCTTTCCCTCTCTCTAACCCCTTATATCGTTCTCCCTCTCTCTCCCCCATTTCCCTCTCTCTCCCTCCATCTCTCTCTCTCTTTCTCAATCACTCTCCCTCTATCTTTCTCTCCCTCCCTCCATCTCTCTCTTTCTCCTCCTCTCTATCCCTCTTTCTTCCCCCTCTCTCTCTCTAAATCTCTCTCTCTCTCTTTCCTTCTCTCTCCCTCCAGTCGCTCTCTCTTTCTCCCTCTCTTTCTCCCCTCTCTTTCTCTCTCTCTCCCCACTCCCTCTCTCTCTCCCACTCTCTCTATCTCCCCTCTCTCTCTCCCCTCTATCTCCCTCTCCCTCTCCCTCTCTCTCTCTCTCCTTCTCTCTCCCCTCTATCTCCCTCTCCCTCTCCCTCTCTCTCTCTCCTTCTCTCTCTCTCTCTTTCTCACTCCCTCTCTTTCTCTCTCTCTCTCTCTCTCCCTCTCTCTCTCCCTCTCCCTCTCTTTCTCACTCCCTCTCCCTCTCTTTCTCACTCCCTCTCCCTCTCTTTCTCACTCCCTCTCTCTCACCATCCAGTGCGGGTCGGCTTCATCTTGGGCCGGCGTTGTCGTCATTTCTGGGCTGAGGCCGCCCCGCAACCTATGGGGTCGGGGGCTGCCCGCGACATCATTTCCGGGCTGATGCCCCTCTCTCCCCTCCCTCTATAATCTTTCAGCGGGGCGGCCTCAGCCCGAAATGACGCCTTTGCCGCGGCCCCAAGATGGAGCTGACCCGCACTGGGTCAGAGGGAGTGAAAAAGAGAGGGGGAGAGAGAGAGAGAGGAGGGGGGAGGGAGAGAGAGAGAGAGAGAGAGAGAGAGAGAGAGAACGGGATAGAGAGAGAGGGATGGGGAGAGAGAGAAGGGGATAGAGAGAGAGAGAGAGAGTGTGGGGAGGGAGAGATGGAGAGAGAGAAGGGGATAGAGAGGGAAAGGGGGGAGAAGAGAGGGAGGGAGAGAACAAGCGGTAGTGGGGAGAGAGTGAGTGTGGGGAGAGAGAGAGACAGTGAGAGAGGTGGGGGAGGGACAGAGAGGGAGAGGGCAGAGAGAGATGGAGGGGTGGAGAGAGAAGGGAGGAAGAGACAGAGGGAGGGAGTTGAGGGGAGAGAGTTCGGAGGGGAGAGGAATATCTGAGCGGTTAGAGGCTGAGAGGGGCAGGAATAAGGGGAGAGGGTCAGAGAGAGAGGAGACAGTCCAGGGGAAGGAGGGGAGAGAGGCTGGGGTTTGAAAAAGGGGTGAAGTGAGTAGCAGAGGGAAGCAGGGAGCAAAGGGTTATATAACAGTTTCCTCCGCCATAAACACACACAATATGTGCTAGTAATGTCCTGTTTGCCAGCTTGTTGACCCTCTGTGTTCCCCTCCTGAATGGTTTAGGAGCCGTTGCCGTGGACAGAGAGAGGGGACGTGAGTGGCCATTGAGGGCTGCCAGGGTGCAGGTGAGCGACCCTTCACCGGCTCCGAATGTGGAAAAGGCTTCAAGTCGTCCAAACACCTGAAGGTGCACCAGTGCACCCACACCGGCAAGCACCCCTACACCTGTACCCAGTGCGGCAAGGGCTTCATCGAATCCTGTGGCCGGGGGAAGGGTGGGGCTCCCCCCGGCCGCGAGGGAAAGGCGGGGGAACCCCCCCCCCCCCCCCACACGTAGGAGGCCGGAGCCCCCCCCCCCCCCCCCCCGGGTACGAGGAAGGCCCCCAGGGGACGGGGGGGGCTTCTCGAGGGGTTCGGGGGCCCCCGGGGAAAGGGGAAATCTCCCCTCAGGTCGCCGGGCCGGCTGGGGGTGGGGTCGTAGGGCAGCTGGAGGGGGCGGGCGGGGGGGGGGGGCGGAGGCAGGAAGGGCGCAGGACAATCTCCAGCATTTTCTCCGCTCCCACCTTGCGGGAGTGAAGGCGCAGCCTCTGGGCGGGGTACTGGGATAGGAAGGAGTTGAGGGTGGAATGGCCTTCAAGGAAGCTGTCTGCTCGTTCCTGCAGAAGGGGAGGGGAAGAGGGAAGAAGAAGTCCTGCCATCCCTGGAATCAGTCTGGTGAACCTTCTCTGTACTACCTCTATGGCAAGAATGTCTTTCCTCAGATTGGGAGAACAAAACTACACAATACTCCAGGTGTGGTCTCACCAAGACCCTGTACAACTACTGTAGAACCTCCCTGCTCTTATACTCAAACCCTTTTGCTATGAATCTATCCACTTCTTAAGAAAAGATTTAACACCTAAGTGTCCAAATAACATTCACACAAGAATTCACAATATAGCATGATTTTTAAATCTCATTGTCGTGGATTTATGGACCAAATGGAAGGAATTTAGTGTTTGATTCCTGTAAATGAATGGCCATTTATTTGGTCACTAATGGCACCTTCACCTCCAGTTGCCTTTATCTAAGCAGGTTCATTGCACGACACTGAACAACCAGACTTGCCTTCTCCCTGGTCAGCTCCTGTACAAGCTGCTCTGGGAATCCATGAGGGAGGGAGGGAGGGAGGGAGACCGACAAAACACTCCACAAAAAACCCTCGTCCACTTGGCCTGGCTCTCCTGTCCGACCCTGCAGACTTGAACACAGATTCTTGTTCTTATCACCTTGTTCTTCATCCACTTGACATTCACTCTTTCCCGTGTTTAGATAACCTCTTGCCGTTTTGATTATCTTCTTTGTTACTGCTTCACAGGTGTCTACTCTGCGACGTGTGTCATGATCTAGAATGTCGATGTGTCTCAGCTCTTCATAAACAGCGTTCAGATTCTTTGAAGCATTGCTTACCTTGGTGATGTGTTCATTCAGCAGGTTGTTTGAGCATTGACCACTCAGCGCCCCTTTGACGTCCTTAATGACAGCCTTCCACTTCTCGTAGCTCACACTGAAGCGGTGTGCACCTTTCTTCTTTGCTCATCGTGCAGTTCTTGGCCCTTTTCCGTTAGCTTACGGACATTGGCCTCTTTGTGGCTCTTGTGAGGAAGTGTGGATATCATCTCCAGTGCCATTGGTCGTTTGTGGTTGTGCGTCTGGGCAGTGCTGTTTCGTGTCATCACCTTCATCATCTTCTCTGTCACTTTCAGGGGATAGCTCAAACTGACATTTTACTTGGTTTACTTTAGTTTGGTTTAAATCTAATATTTTCTTATGTTGAGTAAGTACCTAATTAATAAATAATTTTTATGGTGTTATCAACTTAAATCACTATGAGTGATAATTAGACAAATAAAGGTATCAACTCTTCCACAGGTAAGTTACATATGCATTAAACACTTTTTAAGTAACAGATATGCACCTTTAAATTACTATGAGTACTGCTTGTTTTAACAGGATTTTTAGTGTAACCATCAATAAACAAATTCTCAATATCAACACAGTGTGAGTATCAATGGTCTTCAATAAGGAAAGGTAAGTAAACAACATACATGAAATGCACATTATATCTCAGTCTCTTGTGCAAAACACTTAAAGTCCTTTAGTTGCAGAAAATAACAACATCAACTTATTAAATGAAAATGTAGATAATATATCAGTCTCTTGTGCAAAACACGAGTCTCTTCTTAGCAGCAATATTCACACTAGGGGCACCTGGGCTTTCCTGTGGGCTTGCTCTTCTTGTGTTTTGGCGTAGGTGGTAGTAGAAGATACACACGCAGCATGGATATGGTTCGTCTCTTCTCGGCTGCTGCCGTCTGGTGACGTCCTCCTCGGCTACTCATGCAGAGCAGTCGAGTTCTCACTGTAGCTCCCAAGCAGTACACGAGGCCCGAGGTCGTGGTTAAATACGGGGTTTATTTTCGGCTCCAACCAACCCGTGAGAACTGAGCCAAAAACAAGGCAACAAAAACCAAAAACAAACAAAATAAAAATGCAGTTTACAAAATACATGCATGTACGTCCATACAGCAACACAACACCACACTAACCAAGCAAATAAACAACATACCTCGTCCACTTCTTACCAAAGATCTTATAGCGGAGCAAGATAGGCTACTCCTGCGAAATGCAATGGGCTGACGTGTAGTACGCTATGGAGGGGATCCTGGGCATTTTTCCACCCCCATTTTAGTAACCTGAGCCTACCTGATCCGACCCGACTCGCAGTGTAATCAATGTTGCGGGGCAACAGTTTTTGTGGGTTAGATTCATAAATCTGTCAGTTCATACTTCTTGTCAAGAATAAAATTTGACTCTGGTAATTGTCTTTTTTAATGTTTTTTAAATCAGTTCTTTTTAAATGGCTAACAAACAGTGTTTGAGTTGATTTTGTAGTAACCCGAACCGACCCGACCCGCAGGGTAATTGACATTGTGGGGGAGCTTTTTGTGCGTGATATAGGGTTAGATTCATAATTCTGTTAGTTCATAATTCTGTTAATTCTTGTTAAAGAACAAAATGTTTATAAACACATACATGAAAATTATATAAATGTATAGAATCATATAACACACACAATTATATTCTGATCCAATAATGAACTTTATTTCAGACTAGACACGGGACATTAAATAAGAAACATTGTAAACCTCCCCGCAACTTCACACACACACTAGGCCACTGCCCCAGACCCCACACTCCCTCTCCCGCTGCCCCGGACCCCACACTCCCTCTCCCGCTGCCCCGGACCCCACACTCCCTCTCCCGCTGCCCTGGACCCCACACTCCCTCTCCCTGCTGCCCCGGACCCCACACTCCCTCTCCCGCTGCCCCGGACCCCACACTCCCTCTCCCCGCTGCCCCGGACCCCACACTCCCTCTCCCGCTGCCCCGGACCCCACACTACCTCTCCCCTGGCCCCACACTCCATCTCCCGTGGCCCCACACTCCCTCTCCCCTGGCCCCGCACTCCCTCTCCCGCTGCCCCGGGCTGCGCACACCCTCTCCCGCTGCCCCGGACCCCACACTCCTTCTCCCCGCTGCCCCGGACCCCACACTCCCTCTCCCGCTGCCCCGGACCCCACACTCCCGCTTCCTCGGACCCCACACTCCCTCTCCCGCTTCCCCAGGGTGTGCACTCCCTCTCCCGCTGCCCCGGACCCCACACTCCCTCTCCCGCTGCCCCGGACCCCACACTCCCTCTCCCGCTGCCCCGGGCCGCGCACTCCCTCTCCCGCTGCGGATCCAATCTTTGGCCGGAAGCGAGATGGTGGAACAAGATGGCGGAGGCAGGTTACTAAAATGAGTCATAAAATCGCCCATGAATCCGCCCATGAGCGTACTACACGTTTGCGTGAGAGTAACCCAGGTTAAGATCTTTGCTGCTTACTACTTAAGAGGTATTTCTTGGTTTCTTCTTAGTCATGGCTTCTGTGTGCGCCAACAACCGTGCCCCCCGGAAACTAAGTCAGCAATTAGTTCCCCCCTTAGGAACGCTATTATTACAGGTAGGAACCAAAAAACGTGAGGTTTAGAATTTAACTAACTGCCGATGTGGGGCAGTTACAGGCAGCATCTGTGGAGAACATGGATAGGTGACATTTCAAAGAGCGCTGGAGTAACTCAGCGGGTCAGGCAGCATCTCTGGTCAATGTGGATAGACGATGTTTCAGGTCTGAAGAAAGGTCGTGACATAAAAAAACGTTCCCCATCCACATGTTCTCCATAGACAGACACAAAATGCTGGAGAAACTCAGCGGGACAGGCAGCATCTCTGGAGAGAAGGAACCTTCAGACTGAGAGTCACAGGAGAGGGAGAAACAAAGATAAGGAAGTGTAAGGTGTTACTACAGCTCTCTATATTATCTGAATGGTGCCAGGTTAGGAAAATGGGAAGTACAACGACACCTGGATGTCCTTGTACATCAGTCACTGAAAGTAAGCATGCAGGTACAGCAGGTAATGAAGAAAGCTAATGGCATGTTGGCCTTCAAAGCGAGAGGAGTTGAGTTTCGGAGCAAGGAGGTCCTACTGCAGTTGTACAGGGCCCTAGTGACACCACACCTGGAGAATTGTGTGCAGTTTTGGTCTCCTAATTTGAGGAAGGCCATTCTTGCTATTGAGGGAGAGCAGCGTAGGTTCATAAGATTAATTCCTGGAATGGCGGGACTGACATATGTTGAAAGAATGGGTCGACTGGGTTTGTATTCACTGGGATTCAGAAGGATGAGCGGGATTCTTATAGAATCGTATAACATTAGTGAGGGATTGGACAGGGTAGATGCAGGAAACATGTCCCCCATGTTGGGGGAGTCCAGAACTATTAAGGTTCATTTCTTAAAACAGTCAACTGACAATAAGTTAGATCAACCAACACAAGCTTTACTGATCATTTAGCCGGTAATGGTGCCAGGGGATAACAAGTCAAGTATGCAACACACACTTAACCCTCCTGGGCCATCATTCTAATGATCAAAGACATTCAGCATCTTTTTATAATATTTTGGAAACTTTGTCACATGTTTATACAGAGTTGGAGCAATGACGTCTAACACATCAATCACACAATACTTCTCATGCTATGGTTATATCGATCACAAACTTTAGTTACAAACCCCCAAACAACAAGAACTTAGTCAAAGGTCTATCATCTGCAGTACCTTCTTAAACAATGTATTGATCTTTATCAATTACCTACAGAAGTTCCTGTTTTCAGAGATCCAGCTCCAAAGGAAACACATCCTCTCTCAAGGCTTCTGTTGGCAGAAGCCAGCACCCTCTTAGGAAACACATCCTCTGCCACCATTTTCAATGTCTTTTGCTTGGGCACAACAGGAAGCAGCTTGATTGCAGTTTGAATGCTGGCCTCCAATTTCCTGATCACCCAGCTCATCTACAGCACAGAATTACAAAGCTTCAGAACCCAAAACCAAAAGAAGTCAAATTAACCTTTACTTTAATCCCAACATTTAAGAAAGTTATAGTCAGGTACATAGATAGGCCAAGTTTGGAAGGATATGGACCAAATGCAGGCAGGTGGGACTGGTGTAGCCGGGACATGTTGGGTGGTTTGGGCAAGTTGGGCCGAAGGTCCTGTTTCCACACTGTATCACTCTGTCACAAACACAAAGTGCTGGAGTAACTCAGCGGGTCAGGCAGCATCTGTGGAGAACGTGGATAGGTGACGTTTCACAGAGTTCTGGAGTAACTCAGCGGGTCAGGCAGCATCTGTGGAGAACATGGATAGGTGACATTTCGGGTCAGGACCCTTCTTCAGACTGACACTATGTTAACAGATGAGGGGGTGATCGGCAGATGAGTGAAGTAAGTGACAGGCGAGGGAAAATGAGGAAATAAAAGGATGTGAGATAAGGAGAGAGGAAAGTATATGTGAAGCTTTAAGGGACGTTGGTCAGGTAGCATTTGGAGTATTGCATACTGTTCTGGTGACTCCATTACAGGACTGATGTGGAGGCTTTGGGGAAGGTGCAGAGATGGTTAACCAGAATGGTTTATAAACAAGGAACTGCAGATGCTGGTGATCAACTGAGTTATTTTAGAAACATAGAAATTAGGTGCAGGAGTAGGCCATTCGGCCCTTCGAGCCTGCATCGCCATTCAATATGATCATGGGTAATCATCCAACTCAGTATCCCGTACCTGCCTTCTCTCCATACCCTCTGATCCCTTTAGCAACAAGGGCCACATCTAACTCCCTCTTAAATATAGCCAATGAACTGGCCTCGACTACCCTCTGTGGCAGAGAGTTCCAGAGATTCACCACTCTCTGTGTGAAAAAAGTTTTTCTCATCTCGGTTTTAAAGGATTTCCCCCTTATCCTTAAGCTGTGACCCCCTTGTCCTGGACTTCCCCAACATCGGGAACAATCTTCCTGCATCTAGGCTGTCCAACCCCTTAAGAATTGTGTAAGTTTCTATAAGATCCCCTCTCAATCTCCTAAATTCTAGTGAGTATAAACCAAGTCTATCCAGTCTTTCTTCATAAGACAGTCCTGACATCCCAGGAATCAGTCTAGTGAACCTTCTCTGCACTCCCTCTTTTGTCAGTCCAATTCAAGAAAACTTGATTCAAACTCTTGCTGTTTGAATCGATTCTTTACTCTGACAGCGCTGGATAATTCTTTAAACCTTTCAACACAGCTAAGAACTCTGGGGCAGGTCGAAAGATCTGCTGCCTTGACACAAACGTAACACGTTCTTGGTTCTTGGTTTCTTGGTCCTCCAAAATATTCCAAATGGAATTTAAACTGGAGTGGTGGAGGGAGGACTTAAGCCAGAAAGGGTTATTGGGAAGAAAGAGATACTTTAAATGTAGTTGCATCTGGTTGGGTAGCTATAGTAGGGTGGAGATTATTCCATGCTTTAATTGTGCGGGGGAAGAACGAATTGCTGTACACATCTGTCTTTGTAGCTGTTATCACGAATTGGATCGAATGCCCTCGTCTGCTCCTAATTGGTTTGGGTTTGGTGTAGGTCTTGTAATCTATGTCGAGCTGACCATTTAACATTTTGTAAAAACAGGTCAAACGGTGAGCTTCACGTCTGTCTTGGAGAGGGTTCCACCCCAGAGAATTCAGAAGTTTGGTAACACTCGCTTCTCTCTCATAGGTGTTAGTAACAAATCGAGCTGCCTGTCTTTGGACACGTTCGATGGAAGAAATGTTTTTATTTGTGTATGGGTCCCGTGCTGCAACTGCGTTATGTAGGTATTGGACAATTATGGTACAAAAGGAGTGGCAAACTATTAACCGATCATAGGTACACAAAAAAGCTGGAGAAACTCAGCGGGTGCAGCAACATCCATGGAGCGAAGGAAAAAGGCAACGTTTCGGGCCGACACCCTTCTTCAGACCAATCATTATGGTTTACCATACATTTAGCTTATTTGCATTAACCAATCAACCAAATCCTTTCCAGTGATTGACACACGTATAGTCACATAATTTTCCGTTTTCTGGCCCCTTTTCCCCTCTGTGGTTTTCTTTAACCTCTTTGCTCAAAATCATTTTATTTCAATGAAGTAAAATCACTGAAATATTAAAACTAGTTCTCAGAGACCTCTCAGAATATAAAATACACACCTCAGAATATACATTTTTTGATATATTCACAAAATTATTCAAGACAAAAATGGAACCTAACTGAAATTATTATACTTGGAGTAACGGGAGACGGGAACAAATTAAACACATTTCAAAATTCATTTTTTAATTATGGGTTAATAATAGCAAAAAAAACATACTCAAATTTTGGAAAAATACAACCATACCAACGTTCGAAAAGTGGATTATAAATATGTTGGACACAGCACATCTTGAAGAAATGAGACTCCTCCTAATAGCTCAACCAGACCAATTCTTAACGAGTTGGTCTCCATTTATTGACTTCTTGGATTCATGTGGTGCAACAGAATCGTAAAAACCAACTGTTTCAGGTCTGGGTGAAAGATGATATAACCATATAACCATATAACAATTACAGCACGGAAACAGGCCATCTCGACCCTTCTAGTCCGTGCCGAACACATAATCTCCCCTAGTCCCATATACCTGCGCTCAGACCATAACCCTCCATTCCCTTCCCATCCATATAACTATCCAATTTATTTTTAAATGATAAAAACGAACCTGCCTCCACCACCTCCACTGGAAGCTCATTCCACACAGCTACCACTCTCTGAGTAAAGAAGTTCCCCCTCATGTTACCCCTAAACTTCAGTCCCTTAATTCTCATGTCATGTCCCCTTGTTTGAATCTTCCCTACTCTCAGTGGGAAAAGCTTTTCCACGTCAACTCTGTCTATCCCTCTCATCATTTTAAAAACCTCTATCAAGTCCCCCCTTAACCTTCTGCGCTCCAAAGAATAAAGCTCTAACTTGTTCAACCTTTCTCTGTAACTTAGTTGCTGAAACCCAGGCAACATTCTAGTAAATCTCCTCTGTACTCCCTCTATTTTGTTGACATCCTTCCTATAATTAGGCGACCAAAATTGTACGCCATACTCCAGATTTGGCCTCACCAATGCCTTGTACAATTTTAACATTACATCCCAACTTCTATACTCAATGCTCTGATTTATAAAGGCCAGCACACCAAAAGCTTTCTTTACCACCCTATCTACATGAGATTCCAAACTTATATTGATCAACAATATAAACACTCAGTTCCTATCGTCGATTTGTTAATCTCTCTTCTGCTCTTTTTTCTTTCTTACTTGTCGTCCTCACTATCGTTTTCTTTTTTTATACACACTACACATTTTTCTACTCTCTATTATCTCTTTATGTTTCATTTCTCTTTTTAAAGAAAATAAAAAATGAAGTTGTACAGAAAATGTATCAGGTCAACATATATTTGGCACCTGAAAAAAATGTACCACTGTATTGTACTTACTTCTAATAAATAAAATTAAATAAAAGGGAAAAAAGGGAGAAAAACAGAATATAAAATACACATCATACAGCAATCACACAATACATACACACAAAACATATATTTTCACTTTTGTAAAAGAAAGTTATTTCTAAAACTTCAGATTTAATAATAATAATAATAATGTTTATTTATATAGCACTTTTAAACAAAACCAGTATTTGAACCAAAGTGCTTTACAGAGATTGATTGAATTAATTGAACAGATCAAATGTCAATAAATCCATACAAAACAAAAAAGAGAAAAAGAGAAAAAAGACACAGAACAGTACACTATAGAAATCAACATGAAACGTCCCCCCACAGCAGAATTCACTGTGAGGGAAGGCACTAAAAATATCCAGTTCTCCCCCTCATAGTCCACCCGAGGTCGGGGCCTATATCTGGCCTCCTCAGCCAACCCGGTGTTTTCAGGCCCTCTTGCTGCAAAGCTGGATCATCGGCGTCGGGTGAACATCCTTCAGCGGCCTGGACTGAAGCGGCCGCTTCCTCCCTGCAGACTGCAATGACCAAAGTTCTCAGGCCGCGCTAGCCGGACCTCTGACACTGGCGAACTCGGACACCAGGCCCCGCGGTGTTGAAATCCAGTGCCGCCCGCCCGCGGCTGGACGCTCTGCAGCCGCAGCTCAGCGATGTTGCAGTCGGCGTTCCCAGTGCCCCGGAGCTTACCCGAAGGCGATCCGGTAAGCCATCGCCCGCTCCGTGTTGGTGTTGGTGTCCCAGCATCTGCACCGCCGGCGAAGCTGTAATCCCGGCAGGAAATCGTCGCTCCAGCGCTGCTCCAGCTCGACGGTAGGCCGCACAGAGAGGACGAAGAAGTGGTTCGGAAGAAAACCGCATCTCCGACCAGGTAGGACTGGGATTAAAACAGTTTCCCCCTTCCCCCCCCCCACCCACCACATAAAAGAAGACTTCCAATTAAAAGTTCCCACGGACAGGACTAAAAATAAAAATAAAAAAGGGAGAAAGGACGGACTGCAGGAGGAGCAGCCATACACAACGGCGCATCACCCCCGCAGTCCGCCATCTTAGACAAAGTCTAATACTCACAATCCTAATTAAACACAATACACTTGACAAATAATTTCCTTACTTCATAGTTAAAATAGTTACTTATGGATTAAATTTGAGTTTTGCCCCATTCTTACAAAGTTATTTTTACAATCCCCAACCACACAAAGGCCACTAATTGTCACACTTGATAAATTATAATTGCTTCTTCACAAGCTCGGGTCTAGTTTCATTCTGAATTACAACCTACCCCTTCTATCTCTGGCCGAAAGGAATGTAAGGCCTCCTCACTAATAGCATTCCACACAGCAAATGGAAGTTTATCAAAACAGAGTTACTTTCTCAGTTTTCTATCAACATAAGAAACCACCCTTATACAAAGGTCACACAACCATCACCTCTGCCTTATCTCTTATCTCAACATAAATCTACTTAAACAGCACAAACCAGATCACAGACTATTATCTAGCCTTGGTGCCACGACCCAATATAGCCAACCATAAATCCCCTTTATGACACACCCGAGCTCAAAGATGTGCCATAAAGAAAGGACACACGATGCTCTTGAGAAGAAACCCATCAAATCAAATCAAATATGTTTATTGTTATTGCACAACAACTGTACAACGAAATTCCATTACATCTCCTTCGGTGTGTACATAGAAGACACAGGATAGAACAAATCACAACAGCCATTGACTCACATATACACAAGATCAGTAAAGAAAATAATAGGTATTAAAAATATTTTAAAAGTATATTGTGCATTTTCTTGCACCCCAAATTATATTGCGCTTCCCCCAGAGTTATCTGTTCGAGTTAAGTTCTTTTATCGCATGTGGGTAGAAACTATTTTTTAGTCTTCGGAGACCTGTATCGCCTCCCAGAGGGTAGCAGAGTGAAAAGGTGGTTGGCAGGGTGGGATGTGTCCTGCTGGATGTTTGGGGCCTGGCGCAAGCATCGGGCCCTGTATAAGTCATCCAGGGAGGGCAGTTGAGCGTTTGTGATGCTCTGTGCAGTTTTAATAACTCTCTGCAGCGCCCTCCTCTCAGGCACAGTGCAGCTAGCAAACCACACCAGGATGCCATAGGAGAGGATACTTTCCACAGCGCAACGGTCGAAGGACAGCATCAGCGGCTGTGAAACGTTTAATCTCCTTAGAGACCTCTTTGAAATACAGCCTATACTCTAAACACCAAACTAAACCAAATACAACTTCTGACAGTGTTATAGCCTCTTCAAAGCAAAGCTATGCCTATTTACATCAACATCTCTATGTTATAATAAGCCATCTGTTCTCCTATGTGTGTGTGTTCTTTATGCCTTTGTGGGCGATGTATTTTTGAAAACCTCAGCTCCAAGCCCTTCTCTTGCAACTTTACATAAGTTCCTCACACAGAAGTTACCATTTAAGCAATTCTATTGTATAAAATTTCCTCACTGGTTTACAAAAAAGGACACAAAATACTACTGTAACTCAGCGGGACAGGCAGCATCTCTGGAGAGAAGGACTGGGTGACATTTTGGGTCGAGACTGAGGAGGGTCTCGACCAGAAATGTTACCCATTCCTTCCACCATTTTGTGTCTACCTAAACAGCACCGATCTGTCCACGTGGCGGTGTGCCAGCAGACTGAAGGAGTGGGCAAAGGCCTTGCCACAGAGCGGGCAGGTGAAGGGACGCTGGCCGGTGTGGACTCGCCGGTGCTCCAGCAGGTGGTCAAGGCGGGTGAAGCCCTCACCACAGGACGGGCAGGGGAAGGGATGCTCACCGCTGTGGGTACGCCGGTGCTGCCACAGGTTGGACATGCGGGTGAAACCCTTGCCACACTCAGCGCACACAAAGGTGGGACAGCAGCCTGGAGGGGCGGGTGAAGCCCTTGCCGCATTGGGCGCAGGTGTAGGGACGCTCGCCGGTGTGGGTGCGCTGGTGCTCCAACAGGATGCCGGATTTGGTGAAGCCCTTGCCGCACTGGGCACAGGTGTAGGGACGCTCGCCGGTGTGGAAGCGCTGGTGCACCTGCAGGCTGTTGAATGTGGTGTAGCCCTTGCCACACTGGGCGCAGGTGAAGGGGTGCTCGTCGGTGTGGGTGCGCTGGTGCACCAGCAGGGTGCTGGACTGGGAGAAGCCCTTGCCGCACTGGACACAGGTGTAGGGGCGCTCGCCGGTGTGGGTGCGCTGGTGCTTCACCAGGGTGCTGGACTGGGTGAAGCCCTTGCTGCACTCGGTACAGGTGAAGGGACGATCGCTGGTGTGGGTGCGCTGGTGATTCTGCAGGCCGCTGAACTGGGTGAAGCCCTTGCCGCAGTCGCTGCAGGTGAAGGGCCGTTCCCCGGTATGGAACCGCCTGTGTACCTTCAGGTCCTTGGACGACTTGAAGCCTTTGCCGCAGTCGGAGCAGGTGAAGGGCCGCTCACTGCTGTGCACCCGCTGGTGGTTCCGCAGCCCCGACAACCGGGTAAAGCTCTTGCTGCATGTTGAGCAGCCATAGGGCCTCTCGCCCGTGTGCAATAGCCGGTGGGCCTCCAGGACATTCGCCGTCTTGAAACTCTTGCCGCACTCCGAGCAGTCGAAGGGGCGGTCTCCCGTGTGCACCCGCCGGTGGATGTCCAGCTGGCTCGGGCTCCAGCAGGCCGTGCCACATACATCGCACTTATAACGCTTATCCTTGTTGTGCCCCATCATGTGGTCCTCCACTGAAGCTCAGTCCCTCGAAGCTCAGCCCGCACACCGAGCAGATGGGGGGCTCACGTCCCTGGCTCTCCGTCCACAGCAACGCTCCTAAAACCTGCAGGAGGGGAACACAGAGGGTCAACAGACTGGCAACAGGACATTACTAACGTGAACATTACTAGTGCTTGAAGTACTTGAGTGGGGGTGTATAACTCAGTGGTAGAGTATTTCACTGCAGATCAGGAGGTCCCTTGTTCAAATCCAGGTTGCTCCTCAAATTACCTAATTTAGTGAAGAAAGCAAATGGTATGGTAGCATTCATAGCAAAAGGATTTGAGTATAAGAGCAGTGCGGTTCTACTGCAGTTGTACAGGGTCTTGGTGAGACCACACCTGGAGTATTGTGTGCAGTTTTGGTCTCCTAATCTGAGGAAAGGCATTCTTGCCACAGAGGGAGTACAGAGTACAGAGTTTAAGGATAAGGGGGAAATCTTTTAGGACCGAGATGAGAAAAACATTTTTTTACACAGAGAGTGATGAATCTGTGGAATTCTCTGCCAGAGAAGGTAGTTGAGGCCAGTTCATTGGCTATATTTAAGAGGGAGTTAGATGTGGCCCTTGTGGGTAAAGGGATCAGGGGGTATGGAGAGAAGGCAGGGATGGGATACTGAGTTGGACGATCAGTCATGATCATATCGAATGGCGGTGCAGGCTCGAAGGGCCGAATGGCCTACTCCTGCACCTATTTTCCATGTTTCTAAGTTGAAGGGATGGGGGGGGGGGTGGAGTGGGGGGATTGGGAGGTGAGTGGGGGGGATGGGGGAGTTAGAGGGGTGATAGGAGGGGAGAGGTGGTGAGGAGGCAAGGGCGGCAATGGGGGCGGGGATGAACACGGTGGAAGTGAGGGGAGGGGGAGAAGGGACGGGTTATTGTGAGGGGAGAGAGTGTGTGTGTGTGAGGCGAGAGGAGGGGGTGAGGAGGCAAGTGGGAGAGCGGGAGGCGCGCTGACCTGGGGGGTGCCGAGCATCCGGGCACTGAGTCGAGCCGCCCGCACGTCTCCCCGCCAGCGCGCACCACCTTTGCCCTGATGTCACCTTCTATACAGCAAAAAGAATTGAGTATAGGAGCAGGGAGGTTCTACAGCAGTTGTACAGGGTCTTGGTGAGACCACACTTGGAGTATTGCGTACAGTTTTGGTCTCCTAATCAGAGGAAAGACATTCTTGCCATAGAGGGAGTACAGAGAAGGTTCACCAGAAAGATTCCTGGGATATCAGGACTTTCATATGAAGAAAGACTGGATAGACTCGGCTTTTACTCGTTAGATTTTAGAAGATTGAGGGGAGGATCTTATAGAAACTTACAAAATTCTTAAGGGGATGGACAGGCTAGATGCAGGAAGATTGTTCCAGATGTTGGGGGTCCAGAACAAGGAGTCACAGTTTAAGGATAACCATATAACCATATAACAATTTACAGCACGGAAACAGGCCATCTCGGCCCTACAAGTCCATGCCGAACAATTTTTTTTCCCCTTAGTCCCACCTGCCTGCACTCGTACCATAACCCTCCATTCCCTTCTCATCCATATGCCTATCCAATTTATTTTTAAATGATACCAATGAACCTGCCTCCACCACTTCCACTGGGAGCTCATTCCACACCGCCACCACTCTCTGCGTAAAGAAGTTTCCCCCTCATATTACCCCTAAACTTCTGTCCCTTAATTCTGAAGTCATGTCCTCTTGTTTGAATCTTCCCTATTCTCAAAGGGAAAAGCTTGTCCACATCAACTCTGTCTATCCCTCTCATAATTTTAAAGACCTCTATCAGGTCCCCCCTTAACCTTCTGCGCTCCAAAGAATAAAGCCCTAACTTGTTCAGACCTTTCTCTGTAACTTAGTTGCTGAAACCCAGGCAACATTCTAGTAAATCTCCTCTGTACTCTCTCTATTTTGTTGACATCCTTCCTATAATTTGGCGACAAAATTGTACACCATACTCCAGATTTGGCCTCACCAATGCCTTGTACAATTTTAACATTACATCCCAGCTTCTATACTCAATGCTCTGATTTATAAAGGCTAGCATACCAAAAGCTTTCTTTACCACCCTATCTATATGAGATTCCACCTTAAAGGAACTATGCACGGTTATACCCAGATCCCTCTGTTCAACGTGTATTCTTCAATTCCCTACCATTTACCATGTACGTCCTATTTTGATTTGTCCTGCCAAGGTGTAGCACCTCACATTTATCAGCATTAAACTCCATCTGCCATCTTTCAGCCCATTTTTCCAAATGGCCTAAATCACTCTGTAGACTTTGGAAATCATCTTCATTATCCACAACACCCCCTATCTTGGTATCATCTGCATACTTACTAATCCAATTTACCACACCTTCATCCAGATCATTGATGTACATGACAAACAACAAAGGACCCAACACAGATCCCTGAGGCACCCCACAAGTCACCTGCCTCCAACCCGATAAACAGCCATCCACCATTACCCTCTGGCTTCTCCCATTCAGCCACTGTTGAATCCATCTTGCTATTCCTGCATTTATACCCAACAGTTGAACCTTCTTAACCAACCTTCCATGAGGAACCTTGTCAAAGGCCTTACTAAAGTCCATATAGACAACATCCACTGCTTTACCCTCGTCAATTTCCCTTGTAACCTCTTCAAAAAATTCAAGAAGATTAGTCAAACATGACCTTCCAGGCACAAATCCATGTTGACTGTTCCTAATCAGACCCTGTTTATCTAGATGCTTATATATATTGTCTCTAAGTATCTTTTCCATTAATTTGCCCACCACTGAAGTCAAACTAACAGGTCTATAATTGCTAGGTTTACTCTTAGAACCCTTTTTAAACAATGGAACAACATGCGCAGTACGCCAATCCTCGGGAACTATTCCCGTTTCTAATGACATTTGAAATATTTCTGTCATAGCCCCGGCTATTTCTACACTAACTTCCCTCAATGTCCTAGGGAATATCCTGTCAGGACCTGGAGACTTATCCACTTTTATATTTTTGAAAAGTGTCAGTACTTCTTTTACTTTGAACCTCATAGTATCCATAGCTACTCTACTAGTTTCCCTTACCTCACATAATTCAATATCCTTCCCCTTTGTGAATACCGAAGAAAAAAAAATGTTCAATATCTCCCACATCTCTTTTGGCTCTTGCAGATAGCTGTCCACTCTGTCTCTCCAATGGACCAATTTTATCCCTCCTTATCCTTTTGCTATTAATATAGCTGTAGAAACCCTTTGGATTGACTTTCACCTTACTTGCCAAAGCAACCTCATATCTTCTTTTAGCTTTTCTAATTTCTTTCTTAAGATTCTTTTTACATTCCTTATACTCCTCAAGCACCTCATTTACTTCATGCTGCCTATAATTATTGTAGATCTCCCTCTTTTTTCCGAACAAGATGTCCAATTTCCCTTGAAAACCAGGGCTCTTTCCAATTTTTACTGTTTCCTTTTAACCGAACAGGAACATAAAGATTCTGTACTCTTAAAATTTCCCCTTTAAATGTCCTCCATTTCTCTTCTACATCTTTCCCCATAAACAAAATGTCCCAGTTCACTCCTTTTAAATCATCTCGCATCGCATCAAAGTTAGCCTTTCTCCAATCAAAAATCTCAACCCTAGGTCCAGTTCTGACCCGCTCCATAGTTATATTGAAACTAATGGTATTGTGATCACTGGACCCGAAGTGCTCCCCAACGCATACCTCCGCCACCTGTCCAGTCTCATTTCCTAACAGGAGGTCCAGCACTGCCCCTCCTCTAGTAGGTACCTCTATGTATTGCTGCAAAAAACTATCCTGCACACATTTTACAAACTCCAACCCATCCAGCCCATTTACAGAATGTGTTTCCCAGTCTGTGTGGAAAGTTGAAATCTCCCACAATCACTACCTTGTGCTTACTACTAATCTCTGCTATCTCCTTACATATTTGCTCTTCCAGTTCTCGTTCCCCGTTTGGCGGTCTATAATACACCCCTATAAGTGTTGCTACACCTTTCCCACTTCTCAATTCCACCCAAATAGCCTCCCTAGATGAGCCCTCCAATCTATCCTGCCAAAGCACTGCTGTAATATCTTATAAGGGGGAAATCTTTTAGGACCGAGATGAGGAAAACATTTTTCACACAGAGTGTGGTGAATCTGTGGAATTCTCTGTCACAGAATGTAGTTGAGGTCAGTTCATTTTAGAGGGAGTTATATGTGGCCCTTGTAGCTAAAGGGATCAGGGGGTATGGAGAGAAGGCAGGTACAGGATACTGAGTTGGATGATCAGCCATGATCATATTGAATGGCGGTGCAGGGTCAAAGGGCCGAATGGCCTCTACTCCTGCACCTATTTTCTATGTTTCTACCCCTAATTCGAGGGGGACAACAGGCACCGCACCGCTGGGGATTGTCGCTGAGTCACGTAGAGGGGTATGAGTGGATGGGGGGGGGGGGGGGTGAGAGGGTGCGCCGATCATTGGTGAACCGCGTCGAGCCGCCCGCACCGCACCGTAACGTCAGCCGCACGCACGGACGGCCTGTACAATCGGCTCCCAGGCATCACTGCCCATCTGAGGGCGACTGTCGGCCCCACCCCCTGCCATTGCGCAGTCATGTGGGGGGGCGGCATGCATCATGGGAAGAAGGCAGGATAGAATACAGGGCTCGTCTAGGGAGGCTATTTGGGTGGAACTGAGAAATGGGAAAGGGGTAGTAACACTTATAGGGGTGTATTATAGACCGCCAAATGGGGAGCGAGAATTGGAAGAACAAATATGTAAGGAGATTGCAGATATTAGTAGTAAGCACAAGGTAGTGATTGTGGGAGATTTCAATTTTCCCACATAGACTGGGAAACACATTCTGTAAATGGGCTGGATGGTTTGGAGTTTGTAAAATGTGTGCAGGATAGTTTTTTGCAACAATACATAGAAGTACCTACTAGAGAAGGGGCGGTACTGGACCTCCTGTTAGGAAATGAGATGGTCAGGTGGCGGAGGTATGCGTTTGGGGAACAGTTCGGGTCCAGTGATCACAATACCATTAGTTTCAATATAATTATGGAGAGGGACAAAACTGGACCTAGGGTTGAGATTTTTGATTGGAGAAAGGCTAACTTTGAGGAGATGCGAAAGGATTTAAAAGGAGTAAATTGGGACAGTTTGTTTTATGGGTAAGATGTGGAAGAGAAATGGAGTACATTTAAAGGTGAAGTTTTAAGAGTACAGAATCTTTATGTCCCTGTTCGGTTGAAAGGAAATCATAAAAATTGTAAAGAGCCATGGTTTTCAAGGGAAATTGGACACTTGGTTGGAAAAAGAGGGAGATCTACAATAATTATAGGCAGCATGGAGTAAATGAGGTGCTTGAGGAGTATAAAGAATGTAAAAAGAATCTTAAGAAAGAAATTAGAAAAGCTAAAAGAAGATATGAGGTTGCTTTGGCAAGTAAGGTAAAAGTAAATCCGAAGGGTTTCTACCGCTATATTAATAGCAAAAGGATAACGAGGGATAAAATTGGTCCATTAGAGAGTCAGAGTGGACAACTATCTGCAGAGCCAAAAGAGATGGGGGAGATATTGAACAGTTTCTTTTCTTCGGTATTCACCAAGGAGAAGGATATTGAATTATGTGAGGTAAGGGAAACAAGTAGACTAGCTATGGGAACTATGAGGATCAAAGAAGAGGAAGTACTGACACTTTTGAGAAATATAAAAGTGGATAAGTCTCCAGGTCCGGACAGGATATTCCCTAGGACATTGAGGGAAGTTAGTGTAGAAATAGCAGGGGCTATGGCAGAAATATTTCAAATGTCATTAGAAACGGGAATAGTGCCGGAGGATTGGCGTACTGCGCATGTTGTTCCATTGTTTAAAAAGGGGTCTAAGAGTAAACCTAGCAATTATAGACCTGTTAGTTTGACGTCAGTGGTGGGCAAATTAATGGAAAGAATACTTAGAGATAATATATATAAGCATCTGGATAAACAGGGTCTGATTAGGAACAGTCAACATGGATTTGTGCCTGGAAGGTCTTGTTTAACTAATCTTCTTGATTTTTTGAAGATGTTACACGGGAAATTGATGAGGGTAACGCAGTGGATGTTGTGTATATGGACTTCAGTAAGGCCTTTGACAAGGTTCCTCATGGAAGGTTGGTTAAGAAGGTTCAATGGTTGGGTATTAATGGTGGAGTAGCAAGATGGATTCAACAGTGGCTGAATGGGAGATGCCAGAGAGTAATGGTGGATGGTTGTTTGTCAGGTTGGAGGCCAGTGACGAGTGGGGTGCCACAGGGATCTGTGTTGGGTCCACTGTTGTTTGTCATGTACATCAATGATCTGGATGATGGTGTGGTAAATTGGATTAGTAAGTATGCAGATGATACTAAGATAGGTGGGGTTGCGGGTAATGAAGTAGAGTTTCAAAGTCTACAGAGAGATTTATGCCAGTTGGAAGAGTGGGCTGAAAGATGGCAGATGGAGTTTAATGCTGATAAGTGTGAGGTGCTACATCTTGGCAGGACAAATCAAAATAGGACGTACGTGGTAAATGGTAGGGAATTGAAGAATGTAGGTGAACAGAGGGATCTGGGAATAACTGTGCACAGTTCCCTGAAAGTGGAATCTCATGTAGATAGGGTGGTAAAGAAAGCTTTTGGTGTGCTGGCCTTTATAAATCAGAGCATTGAGTATAGAAGTTGGGATGTAATGTTAAAATTGTACAAGGCATTGGTGAGGCCAATTCTGGAGTATGGTGTACAATTTTGGTCGCCTAATTATAGGAAGGATGTCAACAAAATAGAGAGAGTACAGAGGAGATTTACTAGAATGTTGCCTGGGTTTCAGCAACTAAGTTACAGAGAAAGGTTGAACAAGTTAGGGCTTTATTCTTTGGAGCGCAGAAGGTTAAGGGGGGACTTGATAGAGGTTTTTAAAATGATGAGAGGGATAGACAGAGTTGACGTGGAAAAGCTTTTCCCACTGAGAGTAGGGAAGATTCAAACAAGGGGACATGACATGAGAATTAAGGGACTGAAGTTTAGGGGTAACATGAGGGGGAACTTCTTTACTCAGAGAGTGGTAGCTGTGTGGAATGAGCTTCCAGTGAAGGTGGTGGAGGCAGGTTCGTTTTTATCATTTAAAAATAAATTGGATAGTTATATGGATGGGAAGGGAATGGAGGGTTATGGTCTGAGCGCAGGTATATGGGACTAGGGGAGATTATGTGTTCGGCACGGACTAGAAGGGTCGAGATGGCCTGTTTCCGTGCTGTAATTGTTATAT
>JAWMAR010001834.1:97725-127014 GCA_036785375.1 Leucoraja ocellata
CGGATGCCGGCAGCCACACAGTTTTATACGATAGATGCAACAATAGCTGGAATAAACTTCCTGAAGATTAAAGACTTGCCTCAACTTTGACCACTTTTAAAATAAGACTGAAAACTTTTATCTTTACTTTAGCTTTCAGCTAAATCTTAACTACATTGCACTTTTTATAATGCATTTTTAAATTTCCTTTATTTTCTTTTAATTTTATTTCACTTTATTATTTCATTTTATTGTATGACATGTTTTTATGTGAAGCACTTTGGAGTCTGCCTCGTGTATGAAATGTGATATATAAATAAAGTTGCCTTGCCTTCCTGAATATGATGAATGGGGGAATATGAATGGGGAGATCACTACAGGATGGATGGGAGATCAGTACGGGATGCATGAGGGGATCAGTACAGGATGAATGAGGGGATCATTATATGATGCATGAGGGGATCAGTAAAAGATGAATGGGTTGATCACTACAGGATTGATGGGGAGATTGGTGCAGGGTAAATGGAGGGTGGGTTAGTATGGGAGGATCAGTGCAGTATGAATGGGGGGAGAAGTGCAAGATGGATGGGAAGGGGGGTCGGTACAGGATGAATTGGGGGACCAGAGTAGGATGGGGGGGGGGGGGGGGGGGGGGTAGCAGGAGAATCGATGCGAGGTGCGTAGGGTGATGAATAGATTGGGGGGGGGGAGATGAGGGGAGCACCGGGGATGTCAGTGAGGACTGAATAGTTGAGGGAATGGGGATCAGTGCGGGATGGAGAGGAGGGGTCCCAGGATACGGGGTTGAGGGGGCGTACAAGAGAGAGGGGGGAGGGGCAGAGGAGGTGGGGAGGAATGAAGGTCAGCGCTCCTCGGACTACATCGCCCCGCTGCCTTGGCCGTCCCTGTCCAACGCCAAAGTGCCGTCGCCTCTTCGCCACCGCCTCCCCTGCCAGCCGACAGGAAGGTGCGTGGCCGAGCGGTGCAGCTCAAAGATCCTATTGCTATAGGATCTTTGGTGCAGCTGCTTCAGACGGTGGAAGGAGACCTACCTCCCTCTCCCTCTCCCTCCCGGCCTCGGCGTGCGAGGGGTTATTTTGAAAGTGCCGTTAACGGATTTGTAAGCAGCCGCCGTTATGTTTTCCGGTGGGCGACGCGACTCTCGTCAGCAGCGGCCTCTGCAGTCTGTCCGCGTTTTATTATTTTTTGTCTATGTTTTTATGTAGTTTTTGTTATTTTTTGTTGGGGGGGGGGGGGGTGGGGGTGGCGTGGGAGGGAGGGGGAACTTTTTAAATCTCTCCCTGCACGGGAGACCCGACCTTTTCTCGTCGGGTTTCCGTTATCGTTGGGGCCGCAACGAGGAGCGGCCTCCAACAGGAAGAGACCGGGGGCTCTGGTGCCAACGACTCACCTCACCGTCGCGGAGCTGGCCGAGTCCGGAGCGGGTGGAGCGGTGGAGGAGCGCTGCTGCTGCGGCCCGACCGGAGAGTCGGAGGCTGCTACTGCGGGTCTGTGGACGGCGGCACCGGGAGACCGCGGGTCCCTGGAGCGAGAACGCTTTTCAGGGCTCCCGCAACGGCGACTTCTCCCGCCCGAGTTGCGGGGTTGAAGAGCTCCTGGAGCGGGGCCTACATCACTGCCCCGCGCGGCTTGGAATGGCCGCGGGACTCTGCGAGCGCACGCCGGGGGCTCCAACATCAAGACCCGGTGTGCGACCTCGCACCACCCGGCGTGGCTTTAATGGCCGCGGGACAATCGCCATCGCCAACCGGGGGCTTTGACTTTGACTCTGACATGGGGGGGGGGGGGGGTGGGAGAGTGCAGTGGAGAGATAAGTTTATTTGGCCTTCCATCACAGCAATGTGATGGATGTTTATGTTAATTATGTTGTGTCTTGGGTCTATTTGTTTGTAATGTATGGCTGCAGAAACGGCATTTCGTTTGGACCTCAAGGGGTCCAAATGACAATTAAATGTATCTTGTATCAGGGCGATAGCAGCCGCTGCTTGCAAATCTGCCAACGGCGCTTTCAAAACAACCCCTTTCGCACGCCGAGGCCGGGAAGAGGGACGGAGGCCTCCGTGCGGGTGCGAGAGGAGGAGATGGAGCCGCTGTTCGGGGCCCGTCATTCGCTCCGACCCTTCGTCACCCTGCACCTAGTATCTTTGCCCCGCAATCAAAGATACTAGAGGAATACAGCCGCCGACACGAAACATCACGTTCCTATTCTGCAGAGATGCTGCCTGGACCCGCGGAGTTACTCCAGTTTTTGTGTTTATCGGTATAAACCAGTATTTGCTTGCCAAGTCGGGCAAAATGAGTCGGCGTTTAGATTGCCCGGCGGTACTTTGGGTGGTCAATGGCACCCGGGCAACCGCTAATTTCGAGCACGGCACCCCACTAGTTTCCGGCCTACATCCTGACAAACAGTTACCCACCATTCCTTTCTGGTATCTCCTATTCAGCCACTGTTGAATCCATCTTGCTACTCGACTATTAATACCCAACAATTGAAGCTTCTTAACCAAACTTCCATGTGGAACCTTGTCAAAGGCCTTACTAAAGTCCATATAGACAACATCCACTGCTTTACCCTGATCAATTTCCCTCGTAACCTCTTCAAAAGAATCAAGAAGATTAGTCAAACATGACCTTCCAGGCACAAATCCATGTTGACTTCCTAATCAGACCGTTTATCCAGAAGCTTCTATATATTATCTCTCAGTATCCTTTCCATTAATTTGCCCACCACTGACGTCAAACTAACAGGTCTATAATTACTAGGTTTACTCTTAGAACCCTTTTTAAACAATGGCACAACATGCGCAGTACGCCAATCCTCCGGCACCATTCCCGCTTCTAATGGCATTTGAAATATTTTTGTCATAGCCCCTGTTATTTCTACACTAACTTCCCTCAATGTCCTAGGGAGTATCCTGTCAGGACTTTTCCACTTTTATATTTTTCAAATGTGTCCGTACTTCCTCATCTTTGATCCTCATAGTTTCCATAGCTACTCTACTTGTTTTCCTTACCTCACACAATAGTAAGATTAAACGAGAACTTACCTGTCAGATCTTTATTTTATGAGGACGATGAGGGATTACGTGAAGAAGAACCCCTCTCGTGCGCACATGCGCGTCAATCTTCAAAGCAACGGTGTGAAATTACAGATAATAGTTGATGAAGTATAATAGTAAGATGACAGAAGACTAGAACTACCAGATGACCTTTATGAGGGGTGGGAGCGGAGGGCACATAGCCCCTCATCATAACTCCTCATAAAATAGAGATCAAACTGGTAAGTTCTCGTTTAATTTTACTATTTTACTTTGGAGTCACGTGAGTGACTACGTGAAGATTTCAAAGCTCTGTGATTTCATGCTGTGAGAAACAAGTCCACACAACCACAACTGCCCCATTGACAAATGTGGGAAAACATGCATAATGCATACAGTCATGACATGGGGGGGGATCTTATAGAAACTTACAAAATTCTTAAGGGGTTGGACAGGCTAGATGCAGGAAGGTTGTTCCCGATGTTGGGGAAGTTCAGGACAAGGGGTCACAGCTTAAGGATAGAGGGGGAATCCTTTAGGACCGAGATGAGAAAAAACTTTTTTCACACACAGAGTGGTGAATCTGTGGAACTCTCTGCCACTGAAGGTAGTTGAGGCCAGTTCATTGGATATATTTGAGAGGGAGTTAGATGTGGCCCTTGTGGCTAAAGGGATCAGGGGATATGGAGAGAAGGCATGTACGGGATACTGAGTTGGATGATCAGCCATGATCATATTGAATGGCGGTGCAGGCTCGAAGGGCCGAATGGCCTACTCCTGCACCTATTTTCTATGTTTCTATGACATTGATTTAAAACATGCTGATGTTGTTAAAGAAGTAAAAAAATAGTAACACCTCCCGGGTGGAACTATAAATAAATGAGACGTAAATAGAGTTGACAAATACCCTTGTGTGGCATTGGGTTATTATAAAATGTTTGGAAAACCCGTTCGTTATTTACCATGCTGCGGCTGTTGGGATGTGATCCAACGGAATGTCAAATAACCCTTGCTGCCAATGTTGCAGCAGCCCTGGTGCAGTGAGATCTGGAAACAGTATCTACTGCATAGATCAACCCCGTTTTTTATCCTTGGAAATCGTTTGACCGGATACACTTTATAACGTTTTTTGTGTACTAACAAGCATTGATGTTCAGAGCCTTGCAAAAGCTCTTGGTAACTTTGACATATACAGTGGCTTGCAAAAGTATTCATACCCCTTGAACCTTTCCACATTTTGTCACGTTACAACCACAAACGTAAATGTATTTTATTGGGATTTTAAGTGATAGACCAACACAAAGTGGCGCATAATTGTGAAGTGGAAGGAAAATGATACATGGTTTTCAAATAATCTTTACAAATATACAACTGAAAAGTGTGGCGTGCAAATGTATTCAGCCCCCTTTACTCTGATAGCCATAAATAAAATCCAGTGCCACCAATTGCCTTCAGAAGTCACCTAATTAGTAAATAGAGTCCACTTGTGTGTAATCTAATCTCAGTATAAATACAGCTGTTCTGTGAAGGCCTCAGAGGTTTGTTAGAGGACATTGGTGAACAAACAACATCATGAAGCCCAAGGAACACACCAGACAGGTCAGGGATAAAGTTGTGGAGAAGTTTAAAGCAGAGTTAGGTTATAAAAAAATATCCCAAGCTTTGAACATCTCACGGAGCACTGTTCAATCCATCATCCGAAAATGGAAAGAGTATGGCACAACTGCAAACCTACCAGACATGGCCGTCCACCTAAACTAACAGGCTGGGCAAGGAGAGCATTGATCAGAGAAGCAGCCAAGAGGCCCATGGTAACTCTGGAGGACCTGCAGAGATTCACAGCTTAGGTGGGAGAATCTGTCCACAGGACAACTATTAGTCGTGCACTCCACAAATCGGGCCTTTATAGAAGGGAAGATGGATGGAGCAAAATACAGGGCAATCCTGGAAGAAAACCTGTTAGAGTCTGCAAAAGACTTGAGACTGGGGCGGAGGTTTACCTTCCAGCAGGACAACAACCCTAAACATACAGCCAGAGCGACAATGGAATGGTTTAGATCAAAGCATATTCATCTGTTAGAATGGCCCAATCAAAGTCCAGACCTAAATCCAATTGAGAATCTCTGGCAAGACTTGAAAATTGCTGTTCACAGACGCTCTCCATCCAATCTGACTGAGCTTGAGCTATTTGGTAAATAAGAATGAGTAAAAAATTCAGTCTCTAGATGTGCAAAGCTGGTAGAGACATACCCCAAAAGACTGTTTGGTTTATACTCTCTAGAATTTAGAAGATTGAGAGGGGATCTTATAGAAACTTACAAAATTCTTAAGGGGTTGGACAGGCTAGATGCAGGAAGATTGTTCCCGATGTTAGGGAAGTCCAGGACAAGGGGTCACAGCTTAAGGATAAAGGGGAAATCCGTTAAAACCGAGATGAGAAGAACTTTTTTCACACAGAGAGTGGTGAATCTCTGGAACTCTCTGCCACAGAGGGTAGTTGAGGCCAGTTCATTGGCTATTTTTAAGAGGGAGTTAGATGTGGCCCTTGTGGCTAAGGGGATCAGGGGGTATGGAGAGAAGGCAGTTACGGGATACTGAGTTGGATGATCAGCCATGATCATATTGAATGGCGGTGCAGGCTCGAAGGGCCGAATGGCCTACTCCTGCACCTAATTTCTATGTTTCTATGTTTCTATGACTTGCAGCTGTAATTGCAGCGAAAGGTGGTTCTACAAAGTATTGACTCAGGGGGCTGAATACTTTTGCACGCCACACTTTTCAGTTTTTTATTTGTAAAGAAATTTGAAAACCATGTATCATTTACCTTCCACTTCACAATTATGCACCACTTTGTGTTGGTCTATCACATAAAATCCCAATAAAATACATTTACGTTTGTGGTTGTAACGTGACAAAATGTGGAAAAGTTCAAGGGGGATGAAAACTTTTACAAGCCACTGTAGTTGTATATGTGTGCCCTCACATAGCCAAAGGTCCCTGGGTATGCCTTGAACTTATTCTGAGACCTGACACCCCTTCTGCTGTGCTTAAGTAATTATAAACATAAAATATTACATTTTATTTACAGATGTAATCATCCTGTCCTTTCGCAATATGTAACGACTGAACCTGTTGCGCTAAACCAGCGCCAATGCGATAACTGCCTTGTGAGAGCTGGCCAAATCCCAATGACCAACAAGTCTATTTGGTAACAACTGAATTTAACTGTATAGAAGAGCCCAACTTCTTAAATATAGTTTGAGACTCCAAATATCTCCAATGATCCCTGTAAATGGAACACCCTATGAAAATCAGTTGTTAATTAGCCATCTTTCATGATGACCAGGCCACGCCTGTCATCATTTTGTGCCTGCCTTAAATGACAACTCTGGCCCAATTTCCGAGCCTGTCTTGCAAGACAATCCTGGCCATAATACAATTCTGGCCCCAATTCTGGACCTACGTTGAAAACAACTCTAACCATTATACAAAGCCTGTTTCAAAGGCAATCCTGGCCAAAATAATGAGCCTGCGTCATAACACAATTCTGGCCCAATTCCAACCTGCTTGGAATGCTATTATTGTCCAGTTTTACATGGTTAGATGCCTCTAGGGAGATGATTATCTCTTAATCATTCATGTATTGTGCAATCAAGTCTAAATCTTACCAACTTGTAAGTGGTCCTTAGTTGCAGAGTAGAACTGGCAGAGTACATGGAGCCTCTGGCCCGCTTTCATGCTGCCACCAGCTTCAGTGAACCGCCCACTGCCGATGAATATGTGGCGGACGCTATTGCCGAAACAATGACGCTTTGCTCGTTGTTGGCCTCGACTGGTCCAACAGCTTGTGCTTCGTCCTCCAGGTTGTCCCTGTTGAATAGCTCTTACCCGAATAGCAGATTCAGCGGCTATCTCTAATGTCTTATGAGAGCTGGCCAAACCCAAGGATGTAACTGGAGCCCCCTTGTGAAATAGTGTTCACACAATGTCAGTATCCCATACTGCATTGTACTTATCCTGGGAGAACTTGTGTTAAAGATATCCTTTACAAACTCGATATGCAGGGTGAACCCAACAGAGTGGGTCCCGTTTGCTGCAATAAGTATGATAAGAAAGCACGTTGGCCCAGTTAATGTCCCCATCACATAAATTATTGTCAAAAGACCAATTAAAATGGACTCCAAGACATCAGTAATCTGTATCGTTTTAAATGTAACATTAGCATTAAACAACACTTCCCATTTCCTGCAAAGAAATGTACTGCTTTCCCCTTTTTTGGTGCTACCTCAGCACTCTGGAGTGACCCCATACAAGGATAAGTGTGCCAACTCCAGCCGTATGGTTTTTTGATTTTAACATGCAACGGTTGATTTCCGAGCCATAGCCATAAGGTTGTCTTATTATTCCCGACAAATCGGGAATTTAAGCTGCATAGGCCAATCAGACAGTAGGAAACCGAAAGCGGGATTGTGATGACTTTATTTGAAGACCCGACTGACGAGACAAAATGGAGGAAGATATAAAAGACCATTCCTCCCCCTTGTAGCGAGAATGTATATTTCGCCACTGTTATGCCACATATTTCTGCAACCTGTGAATAAGCATGACAGCAACATATCGATATACGGTGTTCCATTGAACCCAAATTCATAAATACTGTGATGTCCAACACCCATTCTGTGTTGTCATGATCTGTACTTGATGAAACACCTGTGGCAAATGAGATTAGGTAAAACCATTACAGGATACTGTACATTTACTTGAGACCAACATATGCCACCATCATAGTGTATCAACCTTAAATTGAGCATGCAGAATATGCATATTGGCTCAGCCACTCTTTAACCCATCGAATGCATGTTAGGTCTATAAATAGTTGATACCAATAACTGAAGAATTGGTAAATCTTCCAAATCTCCTCCACATCCAAACTGGAGATGACCTTCGCAATATCCCACGTTAGGCCATTAGCATTATTTTTGCAATATAATTCATATTTACTGACCAACTGCTGGAACAATGTTGCATACTGTTTGTACATCATGGTGACTTAGCTAACTTCAGTTAGTACAATACAATATAATACAGTTTTATTCCTCATATTGCACATAAAGTGCAAGTGAAATGAATTTGCCCGCAGCAGCAGCAGCAGCAGCAGTAATATCATCAGTGTATTAACAATGACCTACACGACACTTTAGAGCAAAGATCCTAGAGGAGCAAGATAGACCACTCCTCCGAAATCCAATGGACTGACGTGTAGTACGTGACGGAACGTCACGGCCCCCATTTTTTAATGCGACACGCGACTTCCGGTATGCCACCAGCTGTGATCCAAAGCAAAGATTATAGAGCTCCGCTATAATCTTTGATCCAAAGCAAAGATCCTCGAGTATCTTGTAGCGGGAACAGCCCCCTCCTTTGCGTAGTTTCCCTTGCATTGTATTGTGCAGTTTCCTTTTCCTTTAACACACACTGCACAAAATTAAATTTAACGTATACATATTTAATATATTTATATGAATGTGTGCCTGTGTGTGAGAGGCAAGTTAGAGATAATTAAGTTTATTCTCATGGATCAGAAGCAACTTTGATTTAAATAATCACTATTAATTTATTTGTCTTGTAAGAGGCCCGGGGAGCCGTTGGTGAGAGGAGGACTTACCTGGAGCTGTGAGTATAAAAACAGCGCGGGGTTTGCTTCTACAGAGGCCCGGGGAGCCGTTGGTGAGAGGAGGATTTACCTGGAGCTGTGAGTATAAAAACAGCGCGGGGTTTGCTTCTACAGAGGCCCGGGGAGCCGTTGGTGAGAGGAGGATTTACCTGGAGCTGTGAGTATGAAAACAGCGCGGGGTTTGCTTCTACAGAGGCCCGGGGAGCCGTTGGTGAGAGGTGGAGTTACCTGGAGCTGTGAGTTACCCAAATCTGTAACGTTCCATCTCAATTCCAGAGAAGGATTCTGATTCTGGTGGAAGCCTCTGATTGGTGGAAGAGGGCCAGCAGAAGCAGCTGATTGGCTTGTATTGTATTTGTATTGTAATTGTAAGGCTTTATTGTATTTGGATAAGGGGGAGAATGAAGGCCGGGGCAGTTTACTGTTCTGGATGTCAGATGTGGGAGGTCATGGAGTCGGAGTGCCCTCCAGACGTCCACATCTGCGCAAGGTGCGTCGAGATGGAGCTCCTAAGGGACCGTGTCAGGAACCTGGAACAGCAACTCGATGACCTCTGTCTGCTCAGGGAGAGCGAGGAGGTCATAGAAAGGAGTTACAGGGAGGTGGTCACTCCAAGACCACGGGAGACAGAAAACTGGGTCACAGTTAGGAAGAGCAACGGGCAGAGGCAGGGACTGGTGAGTACCCCGGTGGCTGTACACCTTGAAAATAAGTACTCATGCTTGAGTAAGGGTGGGGGGGACAGCCTACCTGGGGGCAGCGACAGCGACAGGGTCTCTGGCACAAAGACCGGTCCTGTTGCTCAGAAGGGTAAGGAAAAGAAGGGGAGGGCAATTGTAATAGGGGACTCTATAGTCAGGGGGTCGGATAGGCGATTCTGTGGACGCAGACAGGAGTCACGGATGGTAGTTTGCCTCCCTGGTGCCAGGGTCAGGGATGTGTCTGAACGTGTCCAAGAAATCCTGAAATGGGAGGGAGAGGAGCCCGAGGTTGTGGTGCATATAGGTACCAACGACATAGGTAAAATAAGAGAAGAGGTCCTGAAAGAAGAATTTAGGGAGTTAGGTAGAGAGTTAAGGAGAAGGACTGGAAAGGTAACAATCTCAGGATTACTGCCTGTGCCACGCGACAGTGAGAGTAGGAATGGAGTGAGGTGGAGGATAAATGCGTGGATGAGGGACTGGTGCAGTGGGTATGGATTCAAGTTTCTGGATCATTGGGACCTCTTTTGGGGAAGGTGCGACCTGTACAGAAAGGACGGGTTGCACTTGAACTCAAGGGGGACCAATATCCCGGCGGGGAGATTTGCAAAGGCTACTGGGGAGACTTTAAACTAGTATGGTTGGGGGGAGGGACTCAAATTGGGAAAGCTAGCAGTCAGTGTGTGAAGCAGGGGGCAGAGTATGGTAGCACTCTGACCCAAAATGTAGGGGAGAGAGAAGAAAAAGAAAATAATCAGAGAATAAGAGAGGGTGGGTTTCTTAAATGTGTATATTTTAACGTTAGAAGCATTGTAAGAAAGGTGGATGAGCTTAGAGCCTGGATTGACACTTGGAAGTATGATGTGTGGCGATCAGTGAAACATGGTTGCAGGAGGGCTGTGATTGGAAACTAAATATTCCAGGATTTTGTTGCTTCAGGTGTGATAGAATTGGAGGGGCAAGAGGTGGAGGTGTTGCATTGCTTATCAGGGAAGATATTACAGCAGTGCTTTGGCAGGATAGATTAGAGGGCTCGTCTAGGGAGGCTATTTGGGTGGAACTGAGAAATGGGAAAGGGGTAGCAACACTTATAGGGGTGTATTATAGACCGCCAAATGGGGAGCGAGAATTGGAAGAGCAAATATGTAAGGAGATTGCAGATATTAGTAGTAAGCACAAGGTAGTGATTGTGGGAGATTTCAATTTTCCACACATAGACTGGGAAACACATTCTGTAAATGGGCTGGATGGGTTGGAGTTTGTAAAATGTGTGCAGGATAGTTTTTTGCAACAATACATAGAAGTACCTACTAGAGAAGGGGCAGTACTGGACCTCCTCTTAGGAAATGAGATGGGTCAGGTGGCAGAGGTATGCGTTGGGGAACAGTTCGGATCCAGTGATCACAATACCATTAGTTTCAATATAATTATGGAGAGGGACAAAACTGGACCTAGGTTTGAGATTTTTCATTGGAGAAAGGCTAACTTTGAGGAGATGCGAAAGGATTTAAAAGGAGTAAATTGGGACAGTTTGTTTTATGGGAAAGATGTGGAAGAGAAATGGAGTACATTTAAAGTGAAATTTTAAGAGTACAGAATCTTTATGTTCCTGTTCGGTTGAAAGGAAATTGTAAAAATTGTAAAGAGCCATGGTTTTCAAGGGAAATTGGACATTTGGTTCGGAAAAAGAGGGAGATCTACAATAATTATAGGCAGCATGGAGTAAATGTGGTGCTTCAGGAGTATAAAGAATGTAAAAAGAATCTTAAGAAAGAAATTAGAAAAGCTAAAAGAAGATATGAGGTTGCTTTGGCAAGTAAGGTGAAAGTAAATCCGAAGGGTTTCTACCGCTATATTAATAGCAAAAGGATAACGAGGGATAAAATTGGTCCATTAGAGAGTCAGAGTGGACAACTATCTGCAGAGCCAAAAGAGATGGGGGAGATATTGAACAGTTTCTTTTCTTCGGTATTCACCAAGGAGAAGGATATTGAATTATGTGAGGTAAGGGAAACAAGTAGAGTAGCTATGGAAACTATGAGGATCAAAGAAGAGGAAGTACTGACACTTTTGAGAAATATAAAAGTGGATAAGTCTCCAGGTCCGGACAGGATATTCCCTAGGACATTGAGGGAAGTTAGTGTAGAAATAGCAGGGGCTATGGCAGAAATATTTCAAATGTCATTAGAAACGGGAATAGTGCCGGAGGATTGGCGTACTGCGCATGTTGTTCCATTGTTCAAAAAGGGGTCTAAGAGTAAACCTAGCAATTATAGACCTGTTAGTTTGACGTCAGTGGTGGGCAAATTAATGGAAAGAATACTTAGAGATAACATATATAAGCATCTGGATAAACAGGGTCTGATTAGGAACAGTCAACATGGATTTGTGCCTGGAAGGTCATGTTTAACTAATCTTCTTGAATTTTTTGAAGATGTTACTCGGGAAATTGATGAGGGTAAAGCAGTGGATGTTGTGTATATGGACTTCAGTAAGGCCTTTGACAAGGTTCCTCATGGAAGGTTGGTTAAGAAGGTTCAATGGTTGGGTATTAATGGTGGAGTAGCAAGATGGATTCAACAGTGGCTGAATGGGAGATGTCAGAGAGTTGTTTGTCAGGTTGGAGGCCAGTGACGAGTGGGGTGCCACAGGGATCTGTGTTGGGTCCACTGTTGTTTGTCATGTACATCAATGATCTGGATGATGGTGTGGTAAATTGGATTAGTAAGTATGCAGATGATACTAAGACAGGTGGGGTTGCGGGTAATGAAGTAGAGTTTCAAAGTCTACAGAGAGATTTATGCCAGTTGGAAGAGTGGGCTGAAAGATGGCAGATGGAGTTTAATGCTGATAAGTGTGAGGTGCTACATCTTGGCAGGACAAATCAAAATAGGACGTACATGGTAAATGGTAGGGAATTGAAGAATGTAAGTGAACAGAGGGATCTGGGAATAACTGTGCACAGTTCCCTGAAAGTGGAATCTCATGTAGATAGGGTGGTAAAGAAAGCTTTTGGTGTGCTGGCCTTTATAAATCAGAGCATTGAGTATAGAAGTTGGGATGTAATGTTAAAATTGTACAAGGCATTGGTGAGGCCAATTCTGGAGTATGGTGTACAACTTTGGTTGCCTAATTATAGGAAGGATGTCAACAAAATAGAGAGAGTACAGAGGAGATTTACTAGAATGTTGCCTGGGTTTCAGCAACTAAGTTACAGAGAAAGGTTGAACAAGTTAGGGCTTTATTCTTTGGAGCGCAGAAGGTTAAGGGGGGACTTGATAGAGGTTTTTAAAATGATGAGAGGGATAGACAGAGTTGACGTGGAAAAGCTTTTCCCACTGAGAGTAGGTAAGATTCAAACAAGGGGACATGACATGAGAATTAAGGGACTGAAGTTTAGGGGTAATATGAGGGGGAACTTCTTTACTCAGAGAGTGGTAGCTGTGTGGAATGAGCTTCCAGTGAAGGTGGTGGAGGCAGGTTCGTTTTTATCATTTAAAAATAAATTGGATAGTTATATGGATGGGAAGGGAATGGAGGGTTATGGTCTGAGCGCAGGTATATGGGACTAGGGGAGAATATGTGTTCGGCACGGACTAGAAGGGTCGAGATGGCCTGTTTCCGTGCTGTAATAGTTATATGGTGTTATATGGTTACTGACACTTTTGAAAAATATAAAAGTGGATAAGTCTCCAGGTCCTGACAGGATATTCCCTAGGACATTGAGGGAAGTTAGTGTAGAAATAGCCGGGGCTATGACAGAAATATTTCAAATGTCATTAGAAACGGGAATAGTCCCCGAGGATTGGCGTACTGCGCATGTTGTTCCATTGTTTAAAAAGGGTTCTAAGAGTAAACCTAGCAATTATAGACCTGTTAGTTTGACTTCAGTGGTGGGCAAATTAATGGAAAAGATACTTAGAGATAATATATATAAGCATCTGGATAAACAGGGTCTGATTAGGAAGAGTCAACATGGATTTGTGCCTGGAAGGTCATGTATGACTAATCTTCTTGAATTTTTTGAAGAGGTTACTAGGGAAATTGACGAGGGTAAAGCAGTGGATGTTGTCTATATGGACTTTAGTAAGGCCTTTGACAAGGTTCCTCATGGAAGGTTGGTTAAGAAGGTTCAACTGTTGGGTATAAATGCAGGAATAGCAAGATAGATTCAACAGTGGCTGAATGGGAGAAGCCAGAGGGTAATGGTGGATGGCTGTTTATCGGGTTGGAGGCAGGTGACTAGTGGGGTGCCTCAGGGATCTGTGTTGGGTCCTTTGTTGTTTGTCATGTACATCAATGATCTGGATGAAGGTGTGGTAAATTGGATTAGTAAGTATGCAGATGATACCAAGATAGGGGCTGTTGTGGATAATGAAGAGGATTTCCAAAGTCTACAGAGTGATTTAGGCCATTTGGAAAAATGGGCTGAAAGATGGCAGATGGAGTTTAATCCTGATAAATGTGAGGTGCTACACCTTGGCAGTACAAATCAAAATAGGACGTACATGGTAAATGGTAGGGAATTGAAGAATACAGTTGAACAGAGGGATCTGGGTATAACCGTGCATAGTTCCTTGAAGGTGGAATCTCATATAGATAGGGTGGTAAAGAAAGCTTTTGGTATGCTAGCCTTTATAAATCAGAGCATTGAGTATAGAAGCTGGGATGTAATGTTAAAATTGTACAAGGCATTGGTGAGACCAAATCTGGAGTATGGTGTACAATTTTGGTCGCCCAATTATAGGAAGGATGTCAACAAAATAGAGAGAGTACAGAGGAGATTTACTAGAATGTTGCCTGGGTTTCAACAACTAAGTTACAGAGATAGGATGAATAAGTTAGGTCTTTATTCTCTGGAGCGCAGAAGGTTAAGGGGGGACCTGATAGAGGTCTTTAAAATGATGAGAGGGATAGACAGAGTTGATGTGGACAAGCTTTTCCCTTTGAGAATAGGGAAGATTCAAACAAGAGGACATGACTTCAGAATTAGGGGACAGAAGTTTAGGGGTAATATGAGGGGGAACTTCTTTACTCAGAGTGGTAGCGGTGTGGAATGAGCTTCCAGTGGAAGTGGTGGAGGCAGGTTCATTGGCATCATTTAAAAATAAATTAGGTATATGGATGAGAAGGGAATGGAGGGTTATGGTATGAGTGCGGGCAGGTGGGACTAAGGGAAAAAAAGTTATTCGGCACGGACTTGTAGGGCCGAGATGGCCTGCTTCCGTGCTGTAATTGTTATATGGTTATATTAATGTGTTAACATGGAAAACGGCATTGTAATCACGGTACAACTAGAGAAAATAGCATAACCTTTTAGAAAAACGGCAAAAAAGGCTAATTTTTTTTTTGCAACAATACATAGAAGTACCTACTAGAGAAGGGGCGGTACTGGACCTCCTGTTAGGAAATGAGATGGGTCAGGTGGCAGAGTTATGCGTTGGGGAACAATTCGGGTCCAGTGATCACAATACCATTAGTTTCAATATAATTATGGAGAGGGACAAAACTGGACCTAGGGTTGAGATTTTTGATTGGAGAAAGGCTAACTTTGAGGAGATGCGAGGATTTAAAAGGAGTAAATTGGGACAGTTTGTTTTATGGGAAAGATGTGGAAGAGAAATGGAGTACATTTCAATGTGAAATTTTAAGAGTACAGAAACTTTATGTCCCTGTTTGGTTGAAAGGAAATCGTAAAATTTGTAAAGAGCCATGGTTTTCAAGGGAAATGGACACTTGGTTCGGAAAAAAGAGGGAGATCTACAATAATTATAGGCAGCATGGAGTAAATGAGGTGCTTGAGGAGTATAAAAAATGTAAAAAGAATCTTAAGAAAGAAATTAGAAAAGCTAAATGAAGAAATGAGGTTGCTTTGGCAAGTAAGGTAAAAGTAAATCCGAAGGGTTTCTACCGCAATATTAATAGCAAAAGGATAACGAGGGTTAAAATTGGTCCATTAGAGAGTCAGAGTGGACAACTATCTGCAGAGCCAAAAGAGATGGGGGAGATATTGAACAGTTTCTTTTCTTCGGTATTCACCAAGGAGAAGGATATTGAATTATGTGAGGTAAGGGAAACAAGTAGAGTAGCTATGGAAACTATGAGGATCAAAGAAGAGGAAGTACTGACACTTTTGAGAAATATAAAAGTGGATAAGTCTCCAGATCCAGACAGGATATTCCCTAGGACATTGAGGGAAGTTAGTGTAGAAATAGCAGGGGCTATGGCAGAAATATTTTTTTTTTTTTATTTTTTTTTTTTAATATTTAATTTTTTTATTATTGGAGATAGGTACATGATCTATTACATCATTACTGTTACATCATTTTTAAATTGATAATATTGTCAGTTATTATTACATTGTCTCCAATACTTTTTGCATTTTTCTTCGTTTTTTTTTTTATAACTAGATAGAGCTAAAGGGATAGATGAAATAGAGAGAGGGAAGAAGGAAAAAGAAAACTAAAATAAAAAAAAAGGGGAAGAGGAGTGGAAGAGGTAATTGAAGAAGAATGGAAAAATTTGTTAGAGTTTAAAAACATCATTCGAGATATGTTCGTACATTTCGAAGTATAGCATTTCATCCAATCTTTAGTCCGGGTGCTAGTCAGGTTCCTGTGCTGAACTATTCTGACCCTTTAAGTAATCAATAAAAGGAGACCATGTTCCAACGAATAATTCCTGTTTATCCAACAGGGAAAATCTGATTCTTTCCATGTTTAAGGTCTCCGTCATTTCTATAATCCACATTTTGATTGTGGGGGCCGTAGGGCCTTTCCAAAATTTTAGGATTAATTTTTTTCCTGTTATTAAACTGTAATCGATAAAGTTTCTTTGTGTTATTCTAAGTGTTTGATTTAATTCTAATATTCCGAGTATTATTAATTTTGAGTTTGGTTCCAGTTGTGTGTTGGTTACTTTGGAAATTATACTAAAAATATTTACCCAAAATTTTTTAATTGTTGTACAGTTTGTAAACATGTGCGATAATGTAGCTTCTAAATGTTGACATTTATCACATATAGGTGAGATATGTTGAAAAATTTTATGTAATTTTGTTTTGGCGTAATGTAACCTATGTATTACTTTAAATTGTATTAGAGGATGTCTCGCGTTTAGTGAACACTGATGTATGTGTTGTAGACTTTCTTCCCAAGTGTCTTTCGTTATTACCTGATTTAATTCTTTTTCCCATGCTTGTCTGTATAAGTCCGTCAAAGGAATGTCACTATCTAATAAGATATTATATATATAAGATATTAATTTTTCTGTATTAGGATGCTTATTCCAACATTCATCAAGAATCTCTGGGTTTCTATTTCGAAAATTTTTAGAATTCGATTTAACATAATCTCTAAGTTGAAGATATCTGAAATAATCATTTCCTCGAAGTCCATAAATCTGTTGCAACTCCTGAAATGTCAAAAAAGAGCCTTCCTTGTAAAGGTGTCCTATATTTTTAATTCCATAATTCTTCCATTGTGTAAAACCCCCGTCTAAACATGAAGGCTTAAACAATGAATTATTCACAATTGGAAGAAAAAGAGATAAGTTATCTAATTTTAATGTCTTTTTTAATTGTTTCCAAATTTTTATAGCACTAAATATTATAGGGTTTTCCCTATAAATTTTCTTGTTTAATTTAGACGTAGCAAATAATATCGAACCAATATCATATGGCATACAATCTTCCTTTTCCATTTTTAACCAGTCTGGTTGCTGGTCTATTTCTCCCAACCAGAAGTTCATATTTTTAATATTAACTGCCCAGAAATAAAACAAAAAGTTAGGTAAAACCAAGCCTCCATTATTTTTTGATTTACACAAGTGTCTTTTGCTTATCCTATGATTCTTATAATCCCAGATAAAATCATTAACAATAGAGTCCAATTTTTTAAAGAAGTTTTTTGCCTGGTATATCGGAATCGTCTGAAAAAGGTATAATATTTGCGGTAAAAAAATCATTTTTATGGCATTAATTTTACCAACCATTGAAATAGGTAATGTTTTCCAGTATTGGATATTCTTATGTAATTTATTCAATAATGGGGGGAAATTTGCTTTAAATAATGATGTATATTTCTTAGTTACATAGATACCTAGATATTTAAATTTTTCATTTACTACTTTAAATGGGAATTGTTGTATTATCTGTTTATTATGTTCCCTTATTGGCATAATTTCACTTTTATTCCAATTTATTCTGTATCCTGAAAGTGCACCGAATTGGTTTATTAGTTTTAATAGGTTTTGGATACTAATTTCTGGTTTTGTGATGTAAATTAATACGTCATCTGCATATAGAGAAATTTTATTCACTGTGTCTTTACTGTTATACCCATATATTTCCGGATGCCCCCTAATTCTTTCTGCAAGTGGCTCAATTGCAAGTGCAAATAGTAATGGAGATAACGGGCATCCTTGTCTACACCCTCTAGATAGACTGAATTTAGATGACAGTCTTTGGTTGGTAAGTATTCTGGCCGTAGGATTTGTGTATAGCAGTTTTATCCATGTGCAAAATTTCTCCCCTAGCTGCATCTTTTCCATCACCGAAAATAAATAAGGCCATTCGACCTGATCAAATGCTTTTTCAGCGTCAAGTGAGATTATTGCTAAATCTTCATTAATAATTCTCTTGGTATATATAATATTAAATAATCTTCTTAGATTATAATATGAATACCGTTTCTGAATAAAGCCTGTTTGGTCAGGGTGTATTAATTTATTCATCACTGTACTTAATCTACGTGCTAGTATTTTAGTTAGTATTTTCTGGTCTGTATTCAGAAGTGCAATTGCTCTGTATGATCCCGGATCTTCCGGATCTTTATCAGCTTTAGGAATAAGCGTTATTATAGATTCATTTAAGGTGTCTGGGAGTTTCTGTTGGGTGTAGATATAATCATATAGTCTTTGCAAGCGTGGGCACAGCAAATCATGAATTTTTTTGTAAAATTCTGAACCTAGACCATCTGGCCCTACTGCCTTACCATTTTTTAGAGAGCCAATAGACTCCTCAATATCCTTTATCGTAATTTCCCTTTCTAATAATTCTCTATCCTTTGAATCTAAACCTTTTAAATTACATTTTATTAAAAAATCTGCTATTCCTTCTGATTGTGCTACAGTTTTAGTTGAATAAAGGTTATGATAGTATTGTAGAAATCTATCATTTATATCCTTGGGCATTTTTAATAATTCTCCTGTCTCTGTTCTAATTTTATGAATTATTTTTTCCCCTTCCATTTTTCGCAGCTGGCGTGCTAATAGTTTTTGTGGTTTGTCTCCAAATTCAAACTGTAATTGTTTGGTTTTTTGATAAAGTTTTATTACTTGTTCTGAGTACATTTTATTTAATTTATATTTCAGTACAGCAATTTTATTATGTTTTAACGTAGATGGCGTTCTCGCATTTTCTGTATCTAGTTGCTTAATTTCACTTTCCAGTGCTTTTTGTTTAATCCTGTTTTCTTTATTATAAAATGCTTGGGCAGAGATTAATGTACCTCGAACATACGCTTTGAACGTCTCCCACATAAGAGAAGCAGGTGTGTCAGGGTTGTCATTTACCTCAAAAAATATTTGGATTTGTTTAATAATATATTCCTGGCATGATCTTTCGTTCAAGATTTGTGGGTTAAGTCTCCACTATGTTTGTTTCTCGGACATTCCATTTAATTTAATCATGAATGTTACCGGTGCGTGATCTGAGATTATAATGTTATGATATTTTGAATTATAAGTAAATGGAATAAACGTAGAGTCAACTAAAAAGTAATCTATTCTTGAGTATGTTTTGTGTACTGGTGAATAAAATGAATATTCCCGTCCGGTTGGGTTTTCTATTCTCCAGATATCCTTAATATTAGTGGTATTAATAAATGAATTTAAAAAAACACTTGAATTGGATGTTGCTTTTTTTTGCCTTGATGATCTATCTAAGTATGGGTCTAATGTACAATTGAAGTCTCCTCCAATTATTAATTTGTATTGTGCAAATTCAGGAATTTTATTAAATGTTTTGTTAAAAAAAGTGGGGTTATCGAAGTTAGGCCCATAAACATTTAGAAGGATCACCTTTTCACCATTTAACTCTCCAACCACTATAATATATCTGCCATCCATATCCACTATTATTGAGGAGGTCGCAAAAGGAATTCCTTTACGAATTACTATTGCTACCCCTCTTGACTTGTGGGAAAAAGAAGAATGATATGATTCAGCGATCCACTTAGCTTTAAGTCTGTGTTGTGATTCCTTTTTAAGATGTGTCTCTTGAAGAAATATTATATCTGTTTTGATTTGATTTAGGTGTGCCAAAACTTTACTTCTCTTAATTGGTTCATTGATTCCCTTGACATTCCAACTACAAAATGTTATTCCCTGACCCCTTCTTGTCATGTTAGCATCTTGCATATTGCTTTTGAGGTGGTCTATAACCGGGCAGAAGGAACAACACCTAGAACCTGACCCTGCTCCCAAACCTCAGATAGATGAATTTAAATTCGAATACATCATTCTTCCGATCATATCTCCTTGCCTTGGTCTTGTTTTTCCATTCAAACCTTGAGTTAGAGAAATATTTAAAGAAAGAAAAGTGATAGGGTTGGTTAGTGTAGGGTGAAGAAAAAAGAACTACATCTACAATTAGTGTAGTTAGTGATAGCCACACTAACGTGGCTAGAATTCTAAAGACTTCCGTAGCCTTTGTAAAATGAAAAAATTCCCAGCTCCGTGCCCGAGGAAGAGGAAAGAAAAAAAAAGGGGAAATTATATTTAACATTCAATCAACTTCTTTGGGAGTATCAAACTTATTTACCTAGTCATACTTATACCCACACAATATATATGCACCTACCTACGTACACGCATATATATATATATATGTATACATACCCACATGTATACTAGTATCAACACGTAACCCTGCAGAAAGGTTCAAGCCAGCAAAATGATTTTAAATTGAAAGATAGAGCGGAAAAAAGAAAAGGAAACCCGTCAATCATAATTATGATATAGGTTAATTTACCTCTTACATATCTTTCTATATACTATATTATGTAATTCCTTTCTTCATTTATCAAAGACTGTTAATTATTGATCATTGTTATCCATCTTATACCGTATTAACTTTTATAAGAATTGATAATGTTAATAATTTTAGTGGAAATAAGGATATTTAATAAGTATTAGTTGTTACCTATATAGTTAAATATGAATTTACATATAATAGTAATGATTAGTAACCTAAAAAGAGCCAAAACAAAAAAGAGAAAAAAGAGGGAAAAAACCCTCGAAAAATCGCAGTTTTTATCCAATGTCCTCCATCATTTTCGATTTCCAAGTGTCTATAAAGTTCTTGAACGAATTTTAAAGGTCCTTTTAGATCTGATGGTCATCTTAGTCCATGGCTCCTAAGGAGTGATGTAGGTTCTTCAGTCTGTGGGCACGTTACCGACTACCTTGGCGTATTCGAGTGCTTTTTCGTGCTCTGTAAAAAAGAACACATTGGCATTGTAGGTGACTCTTAGCCTTGCGGGATAGAGTAGGCTGTATTTCAAATCCGGTACACTCTTCAATATTCTTTTGGTCTCGTTGAACAGCATTCTTTTCTTGAAGACCTCTGTCGAGTAATCTCGGTAGATGCTAAATCTCTCGCCTTCAAAAAAAAGTTGACCGCTCCGAACACTTTTCTTCATTATCTCATCAAATTCATGATCCTGTAGGACTTTTACAATAATTTGTCTTGGATGGACATCATCTTGTGTACGACGTCGCTGCGCTCTATGGGCTCGGCCGAGTAGAGGTTTGTGGTCCAATTTTAGGACTTTATGTAGTAGGTCTGCCACAAAATCCCGAGTGCCCATTTCCTTCTCGCTTCCTTCCTTCACCCCTACAATTCTTAGGTTCTTTCGTCTTTGACGCCCCTCCAGATCAATACATTTATCATTTAATTTGCTCACCATGTTTGTGAGGCGTTGGTTTTCAGTAAGGAGCTGATTTACTGTTTCTGCACTTGTCATCGCACATTTCTCAAGCTCGGTTATCGCTATTCTGTGTTGATCAAGTTCTTGGCGAATGGGGTCCACCTCTGTTTGAACCTTTGTTTCCACCGAAACGAGTCTGGCTTCCATCACTTCCATCTGGTCTTTGACCTCTTCCTCCCTCGTCCTCTTCCAGTTTTCAAGCATTTGTTGAACTGTGACGAGCATTTCTGCTCTAAAATCTACCTTGAAGGTGTCTAGTGCCTTTTGAAATTTCTCTCCAAAAGTCTTCATTTCAGCAGCCAGACAAGTCTTAATTTCAGCAGCCAGAAAAATTTTAAGATCTTCCATTTCCCATTTTTTCCCCCCTTTAATCTTCTTTGGAGGATCTTCCTGGGCCATCGCTGTAACTGAGGCCGAGGCTTCTGTAGGGCCTTCCTCTTCCATCTGGGGTCTTCCTTTACCCGATTTTTTTGTTGCTCCACGGGGGGGGGGGGTGTGTTGTAGCGACATACCTTAAGTCGCAGGCCTGATGACGTCACGCAGGCTGCCGTTTCAGATTACGATCGCTGCAGGTAGGTCCCGATTTTTCTCCCGTTTTTTGTTTTCCTCGGTACGGAGCTGGTTGGCGCTGGACTTAGGTCTCCATAGCGCCACCGGAAGTCCCCGAAATATTTCAAATGTCATTAGAAACGGGAATAGTGCCCGGGGATTGGCGTACTGCGCATGTGGTTCCATTGTTTAAAATATGGGTCTAAAAGTAAACCTAGCAATTATAGACCTGTTAGTTTGACGTCAGTGGTGGGCAAATTAATGGAAAGAATACTTAGAGATAATATATATAATCATCTGGATAAACAGGGTCTGATTAGGAACAGTCAATATGGATTTGTGCCGGGAAGGTCATGTTTAACTAATCTTCTTGAATTTTTTGAAGAAGTTACTCGGGAAATTGATGAGGGTAAAGCAGTGGATGTTGTGTACATGGACTTCAGTAAGGCCTTTGACAAGGTTCCTCATGGAAGGTTGGTTAAGAAGGTTCAATGGTTGGGTATTAATGGTGGGGTAGCAAGATGGATTCAACAGTGGCTGAATGGGAGATGCCAGAGAGTAATGGTGGATGGTTGTTTGTCAGGTTGGAGGCAAGTGACGAGTGGGGTGCCACAGGGATCTGTGTTGGGTCCACTGTTGTTTGTCATGTACATCAATGATCTGAATGATGGTGTGGTAAATTGGATTAGTAAGTATGCAGATGATACTAAGATAGGTGGGGTTGCGGGTAATGAAGTAGAGTTTCAAAGTCTACAGAGAGATTTATGCCAGTTGGAAGAGTGGGCTGAAAGATGGCAGATGGAGTTTAATGCTGATAAGTGTGAGGTGCTACATCTTGGCAGGACAAATCAAAATAGGACGTACATGGTAAATGGTAGGGAATTGAAGAATGTAGGTGAACAGAGGGATCTGGGAATAACTGTGCACAGTTCCCTGAAAGTGGAATCTCATGTAGATAGTGTGGTAAAGAAAGCTTTTGGTGTGCTGGCCTTTATAAATCAGAGCATTGAGTATAGAAGTTGGGATGTAATGTTAAAATTGTACAAGGCATTGGTGAGGCCAATTCTGGAGTATGGTGTACAATTTTGGTCGCCTAACTATAGGAAGGATGTCAACAAAATAGAGAGAGTACAGAGGAGATTTACTTGAATGTTGCCTGGGTTTCAGCAACTAAGTTACAGAGAAAGGTTGAACAAGTTAGGGCTTTATTCTTTGGAGCGCAGAAGGTTAAGGGGGGACTTGATAGAGGTTTTTAAAATGATGAGAGGGATAGACAGAGTTGACGTGGAAAAGCTTTTCCCACTGAGAGTAGGGAAGATTCAAACAAGGGGACATGACATGAGAATTAAGGGACTGAAATTTAGGGGTAACATGAGGGGGAACTTCTTTACTCAGAGAGTGGTAGCTGTGTGGAATGAGCTTCCAGTGAAGGTGGTGGAGGCAGGTTCGTTTTTATCATTTAAAAATAAATTGGATAGTTATATGGATGGGAAGGGAATGGAGGGTTATGGTCTGAGCGCAGGTATATGGGACTAGGGGAGATTATGTGTTCGGCACGGACTAGAAGGGTCGAGATGGCCTGTTTCCGTGCTGTAATTGTTATATGGTTATTTATATGGTTATAATTTCAATCGTGAACAAAGCATTATCCTGGTGAAATCATCAAAAAAGGCATGAAAAGGCACATGGCATTAATGGCAAAATCCTGACTAATGATAAAACACCATTGATCAAGGTGAAAGGGAGAACGTACAACCTCCGCACAGACAGCACCAGTAGTCAGGATCGAGCCTGGGTCTCTGGCGGTGAGGCAGCAACTGTATCATGTGCCAGTGTGCCGCGCAGAATGATATCATGGTTTCCTCCACCATAAACACACCCACTATGTGTGAGTAATGTCCTGTTTGCCAGCTCGTTGACCCTCTGTGTTCCCCTCCTGCAGGGTTTAGGAGCCGTTGCTGTGGACGGAGCGATGCGGACGTGAGCGGCCATTGAGGGCGGCCAGGGTGCCGGTGAGCCCCCCCATCAGCTCGGTGTGCGGGCTGAGTTTTGAGGGGCTGAGCTTCGGTGGAGGACCAAATGACGGAGCACAACAAGGAGAAGCGTTATGAATGTGACGTGTGTGGCAAGGGCTCCCGGAGCCCGAGCAAGCTGGAGATCCACCGGCGGGTGCACACGGGAGAACGCCCCTTCAACTGCTCGGAGTGTGGCAAGAGTTTCAAGACGGCGAATGTCCTCAAGGCCCACCGGCGAGTGCACACGGGCGAGAAGCCCTATGGCTGCTCCACATGCGGCAAGAGCTTTACCCAGATGTCGCGGCTGCGGGAGCACCAGCGGGTGCACAGCAGTGAGCGGCCCTTCACCTGCTCCGACTGCGGCAAAGGCTTCAAGTCGTCCAAGGACATGAAAGTGCACAGGCGGCTGCATACCGGGGAGCGGACCTACACCTGCAGTGACTGCGGCAAGGGCTTCACCAATTCCAGCAACCTGCTAAAGCACCAGCGCACCCACACCATTGAGCGCCCCTACACCTGCGCCCAGTGCGGCAAGGGCTTCCCCCACTCCAGCAACCTGCTGAAGCACCAGCGCACCCACACCGGCGAGCGCCCCTACATCTGTGCCCAGTGCGGCAAGGGCTTCACCCACTCCAGCAACCTGCTGAAGCACCAGCGCACCCACATCGGCGAGCGCCCCTACAATTGTGCCCAGTGCGGCAAGGGCTTCACCAGCTCCAGCAGCCTGCTGGAGCACCAGCGCACACACACCGGTGAGCGTCCCTACACCTGCTCCCAGTGCGGCAAGGGCTTCACCCAGTCCACCAGCCTGCAGCTGCACCAGCGAACACACACCGGGGAGCGGCCCTACATCTGCGGCCAGTGCGGTAAGGGCTTCATCTGCTCCAGCAGGCTGCTCGAGCACCAGCGCACCCACACAAGGGAGTGGCCCTACACCTGCGGCCAGTGCGGCAAGGGCTTCACCTGCTCCTCCAGGCTGCTGTCCCACCAGCGGATGCGCGTCGGCAACCGTCCCATCCCCAGCCTGGTGTGTGGAGAGCGCTTTGCCGTGGGCTCTGACGCCTTGTCTCACCAGCACGTGCACACCAGTGGCCAGACCTATGACTACCCGTACTGTGGTGAGACGTTTGACAGCTCGCGGGGATTGATGCAGCACCGGAAGACCCACGCCGGCGAACAGCTGCTCCCACTGTGACAAGAGGATGGGGGCTGTGGGAGCACTAGCGGATACACACCAGAGAGAGACCCTTTGTGTGCGCTGAGTGTGGCAAGGGTTTCACCTGCATGTTCAGCCTGTAGCAGTACCTGCGTACCCACAGCGGTGAGTGTCCCTTACCCTGCCCGTCCTGGGGTAAGGGCTTCACCCACTTTGTCCACCTGCTGGAGCACCGGCGAGTCCACATTGGCCAGCGCCCCTTCACCTGCCCGCTCTGTGGCAAGGCCTTTGCCCGCTCCTCCAGCCTGCTGGCACACCGTCACGTCGATAGATAGGCGCTGTTTAGGTAAACACAAAATGCTGAAAGGAATGGGTTACGATTCTGGTCGAGACCCTCCTCTGTCTGGATCCGAAATATCACCCAGTCCTTCTCTCCAGAGTTGCTGCCTGTCCATCTGAGTTACTCCAGCATCTTATGTCCTTTTTTGTAAACCAGCATCTGCAGTTCTTTGTTTTTAAACCATTCTAGTTAACTGTGTGCAATACTCCAAATGCTAGCTGACCAATGCCCCTTAAAGCTGCACATATACATTCCTTATCTCACACCCTTTTATCTCCTTATTTTCCCTCGCCTCTGACACTTACTTCACTGATCTGCCGATCACCCCCTCATCTATTAACATAGTTTCAGTCTGAAGAAGGGTCCTGACCCGAAATGTCACCTATCCATGTTCTCCACATATGCTGCGTTACCCGCCGAGTTACTCCAGCACTGTGTGAAATGTCACCTATCCATGTTCTCCACAGATGCTGCCTGAACTGCAGAGTTACTCCAGCATTCTGTTAAACGTCACCTATCCATGTTCTCCACAGATGCTGCCTGACCTGCTGAGTTACTGCAGCACTTCGTGTTAGACTCATGAGTAATACAGTGTGGAAACAGGACCTTCGGCCCAACTTGACCACACCGACCAACATGTCCCGGCTACACTAGTCCCACCTGCCTGCATTTGATCCATATCCCTCCAAATTTGGCCTATCCATGTAACTCTCCATAACAGTTTCTTAAATGTTAGGATAGTCCCAGCCTCAACTGCCTCCTCCGGCAGCTTGTTCCATACACCCATCGCCCTCTGTTAAAAGGTTACCCCTCAGATTCCTGTAATCTTTTCCCCTTCACCTTGAACCCATGTCCTCTGGTCCTCAATTCCCCCACTCTGGGCAAGATTCTGTGCATCTAACTAAATTGTGTTCTATGCAAGATTCCAGCATCTGCAGTTTCTTGTGTCTCCATCACCTATATCCACCTATCACTTCTGAAGAAGGATCTCAACCTGAAACATCACCCATTCCTTCTCTCTAGAGATGCTGCCTGTCCCGCTGTTACTCCCTCATTTTGTATCCACCTATCACTTGTCAGACTTTGTCCAACCCCCATCTCTCTTTACCAGCTTCCTCTCCAATCAGTCTGTAGAAGAGTCTTTACTCAAAACATCATCTGTCCATTCCCTCTAAAGCGGTGGAGGATCTCAGTGGGTCAGGCCGCATCTGTGGAGGGAAGGCAATCCAAGGCGACCACTCCCACCTCTCCTTTCCAACTTTCTCCATCCCCCACACCAAGCAGTCTGAAGAAGGGTCCTGACCTAGAATGTTGCCTGTCCATGCTCTCCACAGGTGCACGTTACTCCAGGAGATTGTGTTTCTTTTTGTAAACCAGCATCTGCAGTTCCTTGTATGTAGACTAGGCGTGCATTTCACCCTACACTTGCGCTCCAGACCTGCTGGATCTCCCGGGTGCCAACCATTTTAACTCCCCTTCCCATTCCCACACGATCGTTCTGTGCTGACCCTCCTCCATTGCCAGAGTGAGGTGGCACGCAAACTGGAGGAACAGCACCTCATAGCTTACAGCCCAATGACATGAACATTGAATTCTCCAAATTAAACGGACATCCTCCCCCCTCCCTCGTGGGCCACCTCTTCGTCATTCCTCTGTCTTTTTCTCGCTGGACGAATTTTAAATATGTTTTAAAAGTATGTTTTAGTGTTTCTAGGTTTGTTTTACATGGGGGGGGGGCGGGGGGGGAATCCCAATTCCATCTCACCGACGCGACGGCTTCGGACATCACACTGTCGGCAGCGGCGACAGCGGAGGATTCAACAGCCCCGACCACTGGTGAACAAACGAGGAAGACGATTGAACTTTATTACCTTCCATCACAGTGAGGAATGTGGATTCTGCTGTGGCGGATGTTTCTGTTCATTTTTATTTTAAGTGGCTGTGTGTCTTGTTGCTTTTTACTTAGTATGGCTGTACGGAACTCAAATATCACTCTACCTTAATTGGTGCATGGTGACAATAAATTTGAACTTGAAAAGCTTTCCTCTATATCTATATCTCCATAATTATAAAACTCTGAACTTGTGTGTGTGTGTATTTGTTTGTGTGTCGTCACATCTTCTCGAAAAAACAACGCGCTAATGACCCCCCCCCCCCCCCCTCCCTCTCTAGACGTGCCTGCGAGTTGGGGCTTCGTCCCCTGGCATCTCTTCCCCGGTCTCTCTTCTCCCCCTCCCACCCAGCCTACCTACCCTCCCCCCTCCTCTCTCTCCCCCTCCTCTCTCTCCCCCTCCTCTCTCCCCTCCTCTCTCTCCCCCCTCCTCTCTCTCCCCCAGCCTCTCATTTTCTCCCCCTCTCTCTCCCCCTTTCCCTCCTCCCCACCTTTCTTCTTATTTTTGAGATAAAATAAAGCTGTAAATCTGCTTCAGAGAGTGAGTCGGTGAAGGGGGTGAGGGGATATGTGTGTGGGGGAGGACTAGAGAGGGGGAGTGAGTGAGGGAACACTGAGGCAGTAGAGGGAGTGGAGAGATGAGGCTATAATCGGGGGATGGAGGGAAGAAGGGAGGTGGGCTAGAGAGGAGGGAGGGAGTGAAGGGATGGATGGAGCAGGGGATGAGGGAACACTGGGAGTAGAGGGAGTGAACAAGCGCGGGGTGGAGGGAGCGAAGAACGGGAGGAGTGAGAGGAGGAGCTGGTGGAAGGGAGTGGACGGATGGAGGAGCAGAGGAAGGAGGGATTGAGGGAAGAGTGAGAGGGGGGAAGGAGGAGAGAGTGAGGGGACTGGTGGGGAGAAGGATTGATGGAACAGGTTAGGGAAGGAGAGAGGGCGGTTTGAGATAGAGGGAGGAGGGAACAGAACTGGAAGGGGAAGGAGAGGAGGGGAGCGCGTGCGCGGGGAGAGGAGGTGGAGGCGGCGGCCCCGTGGACAGTGGAGCCGGGGTAGAGAGAGAGAGAGAAATCCTTCCCCTCTATATTGTTTTCTCTCCATCCTCTCTCTCACTCTCACTCTCTCTCTCCCCCCTCTCTCTCTCTCTGTTTCTCCCTCTCTTGTCTATGTTACCTTCTCCCAACTAACAATGATCTATTCTACATTGTCCTTGAACTCCATTCCCCTTGTCCTGTTTTCACACCTTACACTTCCTTATCTCTGTACCTCCCATCACTGAAGAAGGGTATCAACCTAAAACGTCAAATTCCTTCTCTCCACAGACGCTGCCCGACCCACATGCCTCCTCACCCCCTCCTATCTCCTCACAACCCCCGACCCTTCTCCCCGTCCCCTCACTTCCACCATCCACATCCCCGTCCCCATTACCCCCCCCCCCCCTGACTCCTCCACCCCCCCCCCCCCCCCCTTCAAGCACTAGTAATATTCACGCGTCAGTAAGGTCCTGTTTGCCAGCTTGTTGACCCTCTGTGATCCCCTCCTGCAGGGTTTAGGAGCCGTTGCTGTGGACGGAGAGACGGGGACGTGAGCGGCCATTGAGGGAGGCCAGGTGAGGTGAGCGCCCCATCTGCTCGCTATGCGGGCTGAGCTTCGGTGGAGGACCAGATGGCGGGGCACATAAAGTCTTATGAAGAAAGACTGGGTAGACTTGGTTTATGCTCTCTAGAATTTAGGAGATTGAGAGGGGATCTTATAGAAACTTACAAAATTCTTAAGGGGTTGGACAGGCTAGATGCAGGAAGATTGTTCCCGATGTTGGGGAAGTCCAGGACAAGGGGTCACAGCTTAAGGATAAAGGGGAAATCCTTTAAAACCGAGATGCGAAGAACTTTTTTCACACAGAGAGTGGTGAATCTCTGGAACTCTCTGCCACAGAGG
>JAWMAR010001834.1:127214-195480 GCA_036785375.1 Leucoraja ocellata
CTGTCTATCCATAATCGCAGAGGACTGGAGAGTAGCCATGGTTGTTCCTTTGTTTAAGGAATGAAGTAGAGATGAACCAGGAAATGGACCTCGTCAGTGGTTGGGAAGCCAGTGGAGAGGATTCGTTGGGATATGATTTGCTCGCACATGGAATAGAATATGACTATTGGGGAAAGTCAGCGTGACTTTGTAGACGATGGGTCATGTCATATGAACAACTGTGTTTTTGAGGAGGTAATGTAGATGATCGATGAGAGACGGGCAGTGGATGTTTTTCACATGGACTATTGACAGGCATTAAATAAACCCCATCATTGTAGGCTGATCTAGAAGACTAAGATTCATTAGATTGACGGTGAATTGTTCGGTTGTATTCATAACTGTTTTACTGATGCAGGACAGATGGATGTGTTGGAGTTATTCTGGCTGGATGTCTGGCTGAGTGAGTCCGCAGTGGTCTGTGGTCGGAACTTTGCTGTTGATGATATATGAAAATTACGGCCGTAATTATAGATAGGTTAGTTCGTAAATTTCCAGACTCAACCAAATTTGATGGAGTTGCGGAACATGTCATAGGAAAGATGTTATCAAGCTGGAAAGGGTACCGAGAAGAATTACGAGTATGTTGCCTGGACTATAGCATCTGAGCTATAGGGAGGTTGAGTAGGAAGATACTGTATTCCTTGAGTGCAGGAGGACGAGGAGTGATCTTATAGATGTGTATACAATCAAGCGAGGAATATATCAGGGTGCTGACATGGATAGGGATTAACGGGTCCCTTTCAGAATGGCAGGCATTGAATCGTGGGATACCGCAAGGCTCGGTGCTGGGACCGCAGCAATTTACAATATATATATAATGATTTAGATAAAGGAATTACAAGTAACATTAGCAAAGTGGGTGGCAGTGTAATCTGTGAGGAGAATGCCATTAGAATGCAGGGTGACTTGGACAGGTTGGGTGATTGGACAGATGCATGGCAGATGTAGTTTAATGCAGCTAAATGTGAGGTTCTCCACTTTGGTAGCAAAAACAGGAAGGCAGATTATTATCTAAATTGTGTCAAGTTGGGAAAAGGGGAAGTACATCTGGATCGGGGGGGGGGGGGGTTCCTTATTCATCAGTCAACGAGAGTAACCATGCATGAACAGCAGGCAGTGAAGAAAGCACATGGCATGTTGGCCTTCATAATAAGAGGAGTTGAGTATAGGAGCAAAGAGGTCCTTCCCTTGCTGTACAGGGCCCTATTGAGACCACACCTGGAGTATTGTGTGCAGTTTTGGTCTACAGATTTGAGGAAGGACATTCTTGGTATTGAGGGAGTGCAGCGTAGGTTTACAAGGTTAATACCCGGATGACAGGACTGTCATATGCTGATAGAATGGAGCGGCTGGGCTTGCGTGCTCTGCAATTTAGAAGGAGGAGAGGGCATGTTATTGAAACATGATTATTAATGGGTTGGACACGTAAGAGGAAGGAAACGTGTTCCCGGTTTTGGGGGAGTCCAGAACCAGGGGCCACAGTTTAAGAATAAGGGATAAGCCATTTAGAATAATAACCCATAAGGTCACGAGTATTTAAAACAACAAATGCATTTTTTTAGACAAACGAGACACCAGGTATTTCACCATCTTTATTATGGGAAACTGTTAAGGCATTCATCCGTGGAGTTATAATTTCAGATCAAAGTTTTCGAAATAAAAAGAATACGATAGAATAAAGGACGTTAGAAAAGGAAATTAAACTAATAGAATTAGATAACGTGAAATACCAACTATTGATAAACATAATAAGATTACATTATTGTTATACAGGATTGTTCTCTCTCCGACAAAATTGAACAATACATTATATAAGAAGAATCTAATTATACATAATATAATACGAAATTGGAAACAAATAAAATTAACTTTAAAATTAAGAAACCTATCAGCACTAACGCCAATAGTGAATAACCCGGTATTTAAACCATATCTTATGGATAAAACATATAGACAATGGGAAAGATTGGAAATTAAAAAGGTAGGTGACATGTATGAAACGGGAAATTTAAAATTACACAATTAAAATCAAAATTTAAACTGAATAACAACCAATACTTTAAATATTTATAGGTATGTGAGTTTATGAAGAAATATATACCAAGATTTCAGAGTATAATGATAGACCCGCTGGAAGAAGCAATGAATAATAAGGCGGACTCACAAATAAATGATATAATTTCTATATAATAGTATTCTAAACAGAAATTGCCATCAACAGAGGCAATTAGAGAAGACTGGGAAAAATAATTAATGATAAAAATGTTCAAAGAAAGATGGGAAAAATATTTGATATATATATGAGAAGAACTTTTTTCACACAGAGAGTGGTGAATCTCTGGAACTCTCTGCCACAGAGGGTAGTTGATGCCAGTTCATTGGCTATATTTAAGAGGGAGTTAGATGTGGCCCTTGTGGCTAAGGGGATCAGGGGGTATGGAGAGAAGGCAGGTACGGGATACTGAGTTGGATGATCAGCCATGATCATATTGAATGGCGGCGCAGGCTCGAAGGGCCGAATGGCCTACTCCTGCACCTAATTTCTATGTTTCTATGTGTCTATACATGAATGTTCGATTAATGCTAGACACAATTTAATTCAATTTAAAATATAACATAGATTATATTATTCAAAAACTAGGTTGAATGAATTCTATCCAAATATGTCTGCCATTTGTGACAAATGTATTTCTCAAAATGCCAATATCACACACTCTTTTGTTTCTTGCACAAAACTTCATAAATTCCGGTGTGATATATTTGATATATTCACTAATCTATTTAAGATAAAAAATGGAACCTAATACTGAAATGATCATATTCGGAGTAATGAGAGACGGGACCAAATTAAATATACCCAAAAATTTAATTAAGGTTTAATAACAGCAAAAAAACGTTTACTTACATTTTGGAAAAATGCTACTGTACCAACATTTAAAATGTGGACCAGTAATATGTTGGACACAGCCCACTTGGAAGAAATGAGACCTCCTAATAGACAAACAATACCAATTCTTAACGAGTTCGTGTCCATTTATTGATTTCTTGGATTAATGTGGAGCAACAGTTTCGTAAAAATTAAAAGTTTCAGGTATGGGTGAAAGATGATCGAGAATATAAAAAAGCATCTCCTTGTGGCGATTGGATAATCTCCCTCCTGCTTCACTTCCTAGTTATTTATTTTCTTTAACATCTATTTTTCTCTTTTTTTCCACACACACTAGACTTTCCTCTATTCTTTACTCTCTCGTTCTTTCTTATCTCTCTCTTTAAAAAAAAGTAAGTTGTACAGAAAATGTATTATGTTAACATAATTTTGGGAACCTGTAAAAAAGTACCACTGTATTGTACTTACTTCTAATTTAACTTTTTTTTTTAAAACGGAGATGAGCCAACACTTTTTCACATAGAGAGTTGTGAATCTGCGGATTTGTTTTTGCCTCAGTTGAGGTGGAGGCCAGTTATCTGGATGGTTTCAAGATATAGCTAGATAGGGCTCCTAAAGGTAACGGAGTGATGGGATATGGGGGGAAGGCAGGAACGGGTACAGATTATGAATGATCAGTCATGATCATATTGAATGGTGGTGTTGGCTCGAATGGCCGAATGTCCTACTCCTGCACCTATTGTATACTGACAATGCTCTGGGCAATGTTGATGTACTGATCCTTGTCGTGCAAATCCATAACGCTTGAACGTGCTGACAAAGTTGACAGAGTGGTGAAGAAAGAATATGGCATGCATTCCCCCACGGGACATTCAGTATGAGAATCAGAAATTCACGCTGCGGATTTACTGGATAGTACTGGAGTAACTCATCGGCTCAGGCAGCATCCCTGGAGAACAAGGATATGAGATATGTCATGTCAGGAAACCTCTTCAGGCTGTTTATAGTGGGGGTAGTTGTGGAAAGCTGTGAGAACTGGAAGACCGGTCGCCTCATTGGCCAGAGACCCAGGTTTGATCTTGACATCTGGTGCTGTTTGTGTGGAGTATGAGCTTTTCCCCGGGTTTTTTCCCCCCAGCCCTTCAATTTCCTCTCACACCGCACAGAAGTAGGTTAATTGGACTTCTGCAAATTGTCCTCTATAAATTTTCCTAGACTGCAAGTTGATTTAAACATGGGATACAATAGGACTGTCGTGAAAGGGTGATCGATGGATGGCGTGTACGCAATGGGCAGAATGTCATGTTTCCATGCCGTATCCCAGAAATAAACTAAACAAAACATGCAATTGAATACCTTTCAAATGAGCAGGTAGTTCCCAGGAAGCCTTCCTGGCTTTGAACGATTCGATCAGATCAGAACCTGTTGGAATCAGTTCGTGGAATGAGTCTGAGTTGCATTTTGACGAAAAGGTCAAATGCTCTGTTTAAAAATATCATGTACCTTCTTCCCGCATTGCTTTCAGCAACTCCTCCAGTTTGGGGAGCAGGTGGTGCATTTTCAGGAAAAATTTCCATATCAGTTTACGGACCCGCGGCTCTTTCTCAGTCACCAGGTTGAGGAGAAGTCTGGATCCGGCCGCACGGCTTCCTCTCTTCGTGCGTTTGATGACTTGCTGTGAAGAAACGTAGAGACAAGTAGTTATAGAGCTGCACTGCACGGAAACGGAACCCTCGGCCAAACCTGGCGATGGATTTACTGGAGTCACAGTGCCTTAAGTTGTAGAGTGATAGAGCAGCATACCACAGGAAGACAGGCCATTCAGCCCACATTGTCCATGCTAACAAAGTGGCAGTTGTAAGCTAGGGCCATTTGCCTGCATTTGGCCCAGAGCCCCATAAGCCCCTCCTATATGAAGATAGACTGGATAGACTCGGCTTGTACTCGCTAGAATTTAGAAGATTGAGGAGGGATCTTATAGAAACTTACACCATTCTTAAGGGGTTGGACAGGCTAGATGCAGCAAGATTGTTCCCGATGTTGGGAATGTCCAGATCCAGGGGTCACAGTTTAAGGATAAGGGAGAAATCTTTTAGGACCGAGAGGAGAAAAAGATTTTTCACACAGAGAGTGGTGAATCTCTGGAATTCTCTGCCACAGAAGGTAGTTGAGGCCAGTTCATTGGCTATATTATAGAGGAAGATAGATCTGGCCCTAAAGGGATCAGGTAGTATCGAGAGAAGGCAGGTACAGGATACTGAGTTGGGTGATCAGCCATGATCATATTGAATGGTGGTGCAGGCTCGAATGGCCGAATAGCCCACTCCTGCACCTATTTTCAATGTTTCTATCCACTCATCAGTCTGAATGTCTTTTGAAATCCCTAATGTTATCCGCGTTTCCAGCTTCCTCTGTCATTGTGTTCCAGATATGGACTGCTCTCTAAGTAAACAAAAAATCTGTTGCCCCCAGATCCCTCCTAAAAGTCTCCCATCTCCCCTCAAGACTGCACCCTCAACTTTGTGGATCCTTTTTCTTGGAATCTCTTTATCTTGCTCAACACTTTGTCTTGCACACCTCATTAAATTCACCCCACATTATCTTGCACACCAAAAAAAAAAATTCCAGCCTACTTAACCTCCCCATATAACTCAAGAAATAGGCCTGGGCATTCTGGTTAATCTAGCCTGTATCATTTCCAACTGAACGACACAATTAATAAGGAAGATATTGTGAAGGAGCGGGACAGACTCGCGTCAAATAAGAAAGCAAGGAATTGCTCAGGGATGGACTTCCCGGACATATGGAGCAGTGAATGCAGTGGCCGGTTGGGTCTTTGTAACAGAGCATTACAGTCCCATACCGGAGTTGGGAATTAGGGATTGGCGACAGTGTCCTGGAGTATCAATGGGATCAAATTCCTCTGTCTTTCACTATTCAAAATGATCTCTCAAGCCACTCTGAAGCACAACGCGGGCGTGTGACGAAAGGGGAACAGGAAGTTCTGCACCTTTCGACTTCATCAATTAAAAGTGGGGGAAGGAACTGCAAATGCTGGTTTATGCCAAAGATAGACACAACATTCTGGAACATGTCAGCGGGTCAGGCACCATCTCTGGAGAAAAGGCACAGGAGCAGATGTTTCCCTCTCCCCTGACTTTCAATCTGAAGAAGGATCTCAACCCGAAACTTAACCTACTTAATTCCTCCAGATATATCCTGCCCGACCCCTTAAGTTGGTCCTGCCTTTTGCGTCTTTTGTCGATTAACACATGCACATACCTCACTGACGCAATGTACTTTAAGAGAAAATGCATTATCTTTAATCAAATAAAACAAAGTTCAGGAAGGCGGCCACGATGGCGCAGCGGTAGAGTTGCTGCCTTACAGACAATGCAGCGCCGGAGACCCGGGTCAGATCTCATTACGGGTTCTGGCTGTACGGGATCGTACATTCTCCCCGTGTTCTGCGTGGGTTTACTCGGAGCTCTTCGGTTTCCCACTACACTCCAAAGACGTACAGGTTTGCAAGATAATTAGGTCTTGTAGGTTAATTAGCTTGGTAAACGTATACATTGTCCCTAGTGAGTGTAGAATGTGCGGGGATCACGGGTCGGCGCGGACCCGGTGTGATGAAGGGCCTGTTTCTGCGCTGTATCCCTAAACTAAAATCAAACACTTCGGGTCGGGTAGCAGCTATCAAGGCACCAGGACAGATGGCATTTGGTGTAGAACCCTTCTTAAGATTCTGACCCGGGATGTTGTATGTCAGTGCCCTCGTGAGATTGAAATATTTTGGCTATGAACCTGGTATGCTACAAAGCTCAGAACAATATTCTACACTGGGTTTGTCAATGCTATTTGTATACTAGACTAAATGGGACCCGTCGGGTCCCATGTTCATACGGGAGGGCTGGTCCCCCAACGCAATATTCCACCTCTCCACCACTTCCAGTTTTGGTGGCCAGTATGGGGGGTGGGGCTTCCTGCAGCGCTAGTATGGGAGTTGTGGGCCAAAGGGACTGGTTTCCAGAGGGCTAGTGTGAACATTGTGGGCCGAATGGATTATTGGGCTGGCAGCTCAGTCACTCAGGCCTGGTGGGCTGGTAGTCACGTATGCCTGGTGGACTGGCATCTCATTCAGTGCGGGTGGGCTGGCAGCTCAGTCACTCAGGGCTGGTGGGCTGGCAGCTCAGAAACTGCCAGGAATTCTGCCCAAAACAGGTGAGCGACTCTGTGAGAGAGAAGTGGTTGAGGGTGGAGAATCAATGTTAGGCATTTTTCATCTCTTTCTGTAGATCACAGCTATGAAGCAGGAGAGTCTATGCTGGCCTGGATTTCACAGGGAGGGAGGGAGGGAGAAATGAAGGGAGGGAGAAAATTACCGGGAAAAAAGGAGAATGAAGGGAGGGAGAAAATTACCGGGGAATACTTGCAGGGGAATACTTACCGATGGGCCAAAGGGACTCCTCCTGGCCTAGTACGGGCCTGATAGGCTGAAGGGGCCGTTTAAGAAAAACAATCTGAGTGAAGTCTCAGTGAAAAGCACTTTTTCTGGACTTTTCCTGGCCTGGCACGGGCCTTATGGGCCAAAATGCACTCCCTAGGCTAATACGGGCATTTCGGGCAAAGGGGGCGTTTCTCGGCTAATAGCCGAAATGAGTGGGTTGAGACAGGCCAAACAACTCATTTTAATTCATTTCCATTGCTATTTTAGTATCAAGCACAGGGCAGGCAAAACAATTCATTTCATTTTCATTTCATTTCATTTCAATGTCATTTCAGCTTCAAGCACAAGGCAGGCCAAACAATTCATCTCATTTTCATTTCGTTTTCATTTCTATTGCCATGTCAATTTCAAGGACAGGGCAGGCCAAACAACTCATCCCATTTTCATTTCAATTTCATTTCCATTGCCATTTCAGTTTCAAGCAGAGGGCGGCCCAAACACTCATCTAATTTTCATTTCATTTTTTATTTCCATTGCCATTTCAGTTTCAAGTACAGGGCGGGCCAAAACAACATCTCATTTTCATTTTGATTGCCATTTATGTATCAAGCACAGGGCGGGCCAAACAACTCATCTCATTTTCATTTCGTTTTCATTTTCATTGCCATTAAAGTTTCAAGCACAGGGCAGGCCAAACAACTCATCTCGATTGCATTTCATTCAATTCCCTTTGCCCTTTCATAGAAACATAGAACATAGAAAATAGGTGCAGGAGTAGGCCATTCGGCCTTTCGAGCCTGCACCGCCATTCAATATGATCATGGCTGATCATCCAACTCAGTATCCTGTACCTGCCTTTTCTCGATACCCCCTGTTCCCTTTAACCACAAGGGCCACATTTAACTCACTTTTAAATATAGCCAATGAACTGGCCTCAACTACCTTCTGTGGCAGCGAATTCCAGAGATTCACCACTCTCTGTATGAAAAAATATTTTCGTCATCTCGGTCCTAAAAGATTTCCCCCTTATCCTTAAACTGTGACCCCTTGTTCTGGACTTCCCCAACATCGGGAACAATCTTCCTGCATCCACCCTGTCCAACCCCTTAAGAATGTTGCAAGTTTCTATAAAATCCCCCCCTCAATCTTCAAATTTCTAGCGAGTACAAACCGAGAATTTCCAGTATTTCTTCATATGAAAATCCTGACATCCCAGGAATCAGTCTGGTGAACCTTCTCTGCACTCGCTCTATGGCAAGAACGTCCTTCCTCAGATTAGGAGACTAAAACTGTACGCAATGCTCCAGGTGTGGTCTCACCAAGACCCTGTACAACTGCAGTAGAACCTCCCTGCTCCATACTCAAATCCTTTTGCTATGAATGCTAACATACCATTCGCCTTCTTCAATGCCTGCTGCACCTGCATGCCTACTTTTAATGACTGGTGTACCATGACACCCAGTTATCGTTGCATCTCACCCTTTCCTAATCGGCCACCATTCAGATAAACGTCTACGTTCCTTTTTTTTGCCACCAGAGTGGATAACTTCACATTTATCCACATTGTACTGCATCTGCCATGCATTTGCCCACTCACCCAGCCTATCCAAGTCACTTTGCAGCCTCCTAGCATCCTCCACACAGCTAACACTGCCTCCCAGCTTTGTGCCATCCGCAAATTTGGAGATGTTGCATTCAATTCCCTCGTCCAAATCATTAATATATATCGTAAATAGCTGGGTTCCAGCACTGAACCTTGAGGTACCCCACTAGTCACTGCTTGCCATTCTGAAAATGACCCGTTTACTGCTACTCTTTGCTTCCTGCCTGCCATCCAGTTCTCTATACACATCAATACTGAACCCCCAATGCCATGTGCATTAAGTTTGTATACTAATCTCTTATGTGAGACCTTGTCGAAAGCCTTCTGAAAGTCCAGATATAACACATCCACTGGTTCTCCCTTATCCACTCTACTAGTTGCATCCTCTAAAAATTCTATAAGATTCGTCAGGCATGATTTACCTTTCATAATTCCATGCTGACTTTGTCCAATAATTTCACCACTTTCCAAATGTGCTGCTATCCCATCTTTAATAACTGATTCTAGCAGTTTCCCCCTACCGATGTTAGAATAACTGGTCTGTAATTCCCCGTGTTCTCTCTCCTACCTTTTTTTTAAAGTGGGGTTACATTAGCTACCCTCCAATCCTCAGCAACTACTCCAGAATCTAAATTGTTTTGAAAAATTATCACCAATGCATCCACTATTTCTGGGGCTATTTCCTTAAGTACTCTGGGATGCAGCCTATCTGGCCCTGGGGATTTATCGGCCTTTAATCCATTCAATTTAATAATAATAATAATAATAATAATAATAATAATAATAATAATAATAATAATAATAATAATAATAATAATAATAATAATAATAACTTTATTTGTTAAGCACCTTAAAAAACACCCAAAGCTGACCAAAGTGCTGTACAGAAAAAGAAAATAAGCAAGACATCATAAAACAGGCAGAACAACATGACATACAGCTAACACGAGGCGCATAAATTACATACGAAAATCCAAACAATAAATTAAAAGACATAAAACACGTGTAATTTGCCTAACACCACTTCCTGGCTAACCTGGATTTCACTCAGTTGCTCCATCTCATTTGACCCCCGGTACCCTGCTATTTCCGGCAGATTATTTATGTTTTCCTTAGTGAAAACAGAACCAAAGTAGTTATTCAATTGGTCTGCCATGTCTTTGTTCCTCATGCACCTGTTTCTGACTGCAAGGTCCAACATTTGTTTTAACTAATCTTTTGTTTTCTTCACATATCTATAAAAGCTTTTACATTCAGTTGTATGTGTTCCTTGCCAGTTTTCTTTCATAATCTATTTACCCTTTCCTAACTAAGCCCTTTGTCCTCCTCTGCTGGACTCTGAATTTCTCCCAGTCCTCTGGTAGGCTGCTTTTTCTGGATAATTTGTACGCTTCATCTATTGTTTTGACACTATCCCTGATTTCCCTTGTTATCTACGGATGCACTACCTTCCCTGATTTAGTTTTTGCCAAACTGGGATGAACAATCCTTATGAAGAACTCAACCATATTATGGTCATTCTTGCCCAAGGGGCCACGCACAACAAGACTGCTAACTAAACCTTCCTCATTACACCATACCCATATAACCATATAACCATATCACAAATACAGCACGGAAACAGGCCATCTCGGCCCTGCAAGTCCGTGCCGAACAATTATTTCCCCTAGTCCCATCTGCCTGCACTCAGACCATAACCCTCGATTCCTTTATCATCCATATACATATCCAATTTATTTTTAAATGATAAAATCGAACCTGCCTCCGCCACTTCCACTGGAAGCTCATTCCACACAGCAACCACTCTCCGAGTAAAGAAGTCCTCCCTCATGTTACCCCTACACTTCTGTTCCTTAATTGAGAAGTCACGTCCTCTTGTTTGAATCTTCCCTACTCTCAATGGGAAAGGCCTGTCCACGTCAACTCTGTCTATCCATCTCACCATTTAAAAGAATTCTACCAAGTCCCCCCTTAACCTTCTGCGCTCCAGAGAATAAAGATCTAACGTATTCAATCTTTTTCTGTAACTTAGTTGCTGAAACCCAGTCAACATTCTAGTAAATCTCCTCTGTACTCTCTATTTTGTTGGCATCCTTCCTATAACTGGGCGACCAAAATTGTACACCATACTCCAGAATTGGTCTCACCAATGCCTTGTACAATTTGAACCTTACATCCCAACTTTTATACTCAATGCTCTGATTTATAAAGGCTAGCATGCCAACCACTTTCCTTACCACCCTGTCATCAAATATGCGCGGTGGTTAAGTCCAGCTTCTTTCACCTAAGGAAGCTGGCAAAGGTGAAGCCCATTCTCGGGCGGCAGCATTTTGAAACAGTAATCCATGTCTTTATTACATCTAGGCTGGATTCCTGTAACGCACACTACTTTGGAGTTGTACGATCTTCACTGGCTCGTCTGCAATTGGTTCAAAATGCTGCCGCTCGCATTTTAACTGGAACTCGAAAGAGGGAGCACATGTCGCCAATTCTGGCCTCCCTCCACTGGCTCCCGGTGCACTTTCGAGTTCATTTTTAAATTATTTTATTTGTTTTTATATCTCTAAATGGGCTCGCCCCGCCTTACCTCTCCGAACTGCTCCACACATACGCTCCTGCCCGGTGCCTCATGTCAGCTGATCAGCTGCTTCTGGAGGTACCGAGGTCTAAGCGGAAGCTCAGAGGGGATAGAGCCTTCTCTGTTGCTGCTCCAGCACTCTGGAACACCCTGCACATCAGACAGGCCCCCTCACTGTCCATCTTCAAAACCAGTATTAAAACACATTTATATTCATTGGCTTTTGACACTGCTTGAGACTTTGCTCCTGTTTTTAGTGCTTTTAATGTTTTTAATTTTTATTGTTTTTACTCTTTCGTTTAATGTTTGTATTGTTATGTAATAAGTTATTGTCCATGATCAGTCATGTTCAGCACTTTTTTGCAACTGTGGTTGTTTTAAAGTGCTCTATAAATAAAGTTATTATTATTGTTATATGAGATTCCACATTCAGGGAGCTATGCCCCGTTATTCCTAGATCCCTCTGTGCAACTGCATTCCCCAATTCGCTACCGTTTACCATGTACGTCCTATTTTGATGTGTCCTGCCAAGATGTAGCACCTCACACGTATCAGCATTAAACTCCATCTGCCATCTTTCAGCCCATTCTTCCAAATGGCCTAAATTTCTCTGTAGACTTTGGAAATCCACTTCATTATCCACAACACCACCTATCTTAGAATCATGTGCATACTTACTAATCCAATTTACCACACCTTCATCCAGATCATTGATGAACATGACAAACAACAATGGACCCAACACAGATCCCTGTGGCACCCCACTAGTCACCTGCCTCCAACCTGACAAACAGCCATCCACCATTACTCTCTGGCTTCTCCCATTCAGCCACTGCTGAATCCATCTTGCTACTACTGCATTTATACCCTACAATTGAACCTTCTTAACCAACCTTCCATGAGGAACCTTGTCAAAGTACTTACTAAAGTCCATATCGACAACATCCACTGCTTTACCTTCATTAATTTCCCTAGTAACCCCATCAAAAAATGCCAGAAGATTAGTCAAACATTACCTTCCAGGCACAAATCCATGTTGACTGCTCCTAATCAGACCCTGTTAATCCAGATGCTTATATATTATTTACACGTATCTTTTCCATTAATTTGCCCACCACTGAAGTCAAACTAATAGGTCTATAATTGCTAAGTTTACTCTTAGAACCATTTTTAAATAATGGAACAACATGTGCAGTACGCAAATCCTCGGGCACTATTCCTGTTTCTAATGACATTTGAAATATTTCTGTCATAGCCCCTGCTGTTTCTACACTAACTTCCCTCAATGTCCTAGGGAATATCCTGTCAGGACCCGGAGACTTATCCATTTTTATATTTTTCAAACGTGTCAGTACTTCTTTTTCTTTGTATCTCATAGTATCCATAGCTACTCTACTCGTTTCCCTTACCTCACATAATTCAATTTCCTTCTCGTTGGTGAATACCGAAGAAAATAAATTGTTCAATATCTCCCCCATCTCTTTTGGCTTTGCAGATAGTTGTCCACTCCGTCTCTTGAAGGACCAATTTTATCCATCGTTATCGTTTTGCTATTATATAGCTGTAGAAACCCTTTGGATTTACTTTCACCTTACTTGCCAAAACAACCTCATATCTTCTTTTAGCTTTTCTAATTTATTTCTTAAGATTCTTTTTACATGCGTTATGCTCCTCAAGCACCTCATTTATGCCATACTGCCTATAATTATTGTAGTTCTCTTTCTTTTTCCGAACCAAGTGTCCAATTTCCCTTGAAAACCAGGGCTCTTTCCAATTTTTACTATTTCCTTTCAACCTAACAGGGACATAAAGATTCTGTACTCTTAAAATGTCCCCTTTAAATGTCCTCAATTTCTCTTCTACATCCTTCCCATAATACAAAATGTCCCAATTCACTCATTTTAAATCATTTCGCCTCTCATCAAAGTTAGCCTTTCTCCAATCAAAAATCTCAACCCTAGGTCCAGTTCTGACCCTCTACATAATTATATTGAAACTAATGGTCTTGTGACCACTGGACCCGAGGTGCTCCCCAACGCATACCTCCGCCACCTGTCCCGTCTAATTTCCTAACAGGAGGTCCAGCACTGCCCCTCCTCTAGTAGGTGCCTCTATGTATTGCTGCAACAAACTATCCTGCACACATTTTACAAATTCCAAACCATCCAGCCCATTTACAGAATCTGTCTCCACGTCTATGTGTGGAAAATTGAAATCTCCCACAATCACTAACTTGTTCTTACTACTAATATCTGCTATCTCCTTACATATTTGCTCTTCCAATTCTCGCTCCCCATTTGGCGGTCTATAATACACCCTATAAGTATTGCTATATCTTTCCCACTTCTCAGTTCAACCCAAATAGCCTCCCTAGATGAGCCCTCCAATCCATCCTGCCAAAGCACTGCTGTAATACCTTCCCTGACGAGCAATGCGACACCTCCACCTCTTACCCCTCCAATTATATCACACCTGAAGCAACGAAATCAAGGAATATTTAGTTTTCAATCACAGCCCTCCTGCAACCATGTTTTACTGATCGCCACAACGTCATACTTCCAGGTGTCAATCCAGGCTCTAAGCTCATCCGATTTTCTTACAATGCTACTAGCATTAAAATGTGCTCATTTAAGAAATCCACCGCCTCTTATTCTCTGTTTATTTCCTCTTTCTTCATTCTTCCCTAGATGTTGGGTCCGAGTGCGTCCCTTCCCTGCTTCCTGCATCACACTCTGCCTACTAGCTTTCTCTATTTGAGACCCTCCCCACAACCGTTCTAGTTTAAAGTCTCCCCAGTGACGTTTGCAAATCCCCCCGCCAGGATATTGGTCCCCCTCGGGTTCAAGTGCAACCCGTCCTTTCTGTACAGGTCACACCTTCCGCAAAATAAGTCCCAATGATCCAGAAACTTGAATCCTTGCCCTCTGCACCAATCCTTCACCCACGCATTTATCCTCCACCTCGCTCCATTCCTACTCTCACTGTCGCGTGGCACAGGCAGTAATTCTGAGATGGTTACTTTTTTGGCCCTTTTCCTTAACTCTCCTCCCAACTCCCTAAATCCTCCCTTCAGGACCTCTACCCTTGTTTTACCTATGTCATTGGTACCTATATGTACCACGACCTCAGGCTCCTCTCCCTCTCATTTCAGGATATCTTGGACGCGTTGGGACGCATCCGAGACCCTGGCACCACGGATGCAGACTACCATCCGGGTCTCCCGACTGCGTCCACAGAATCGACTATCCGACCCCCTAACTATCGAGTCCCCAATTACTATTGCCCTCCTCTTGTTAACCCTACCTTTCGGAGTAACAGGGCCGGTCTCTGTGCTGGAGGCTCGGCCGCTGTCGCTACCGCCGGGCAGGCTGCCCCCCCCCCCCCCCCCCCAACCGTACTCACACAGGATTACTTATTTTCAATGTGTACAGACACGGGTGTACTCGTTCGTCCCTGCCTCTGCCCCTTGCCCTTCCTAAGCGTGACCCACTTGTCTCTCTCCCGTGGTTTTGGAGTGACCACCTCCCTATAACTCCTCTCTATGACCTCACTCTACCTGACCAGACAGAGGTCATCAAGTTGCTGCTCCAGTTTCCTACTACGGTCCGTTAGGAGCCCCATCTCGATGCACCTGGCGCAAATGTGGACGTCTGGAGGACTATCCGACTCCATGACCTCCCACATCTGACATCTAGAACAGTAAACTGCCCTGGCCCTCATTCTCCCGCCTTACCCTGGATACAATACAAGTACAATACAATACAAACTGCTGGAAGAAATCAGCAGGGAACTGACTCACAATCAGCTGCTCACTCTTGTCCTTTAAACTGCACCTTTACTAAAAAAAAACCACTGTACCCTTAGCTCACTGTACCTTTACTAAAAAAAAAACACTGTACCCTTAGCTCACTGTCCCTTTACTAAAGCACTGCACCTTTAACCAGTAAGCAGAAATGCTAACCTGAGGTTGCACCCAATCAGCTGCTTCCTCTAGTCTGCTTCTACCAATCAGCAGCTTCCACCAGAACCCTTCCTATGAAGTGTGGAACGTTACAGATTTCGGTAAAAGCCCCGCGTTCAATTTAAACACTCACCGCCCAGAAACTCCTCCACTTGCTCCAACGTCTCCCGGCCTCTGAAGAGTAAAGCCCCGCGCCCGATTTAAACGCTCACCGCCCAGAAACTCCTCCTCTTGCTCCAACGTCTCCCGGGCCTCTGGAGGAAAAAGGAGCACCCGGAGTAAAAACCCACACAGGTCAAAGGGAGAACGTACAATCTCCGCACAGACAGCACCGGTAGTCAGGACCGAGCCTGGGTCTCTGGCGGTGAGGCAGCAACTGTATCATGTGCCAGTGTGCCGCGCAGAATGATATCATGGTTTCCTCCACCATAAACACACCCAATACCCCCCCCCCCCCCCCCCCCCCATTAGCTCGGTGTGCGGGCTGAGTTTTGAGGGGCTGAGCTTCGATGGGGGACCAAATGACGGAGCACAACAAGGAGAAGCGTTATGAATGTGACGTATGTGGCAAGGGCTCCCGGAGCCCGAGCAAGCTGGAGATCCACCGGCGGGTGCACACGGGAGAACGCCCCTTCAACTGCTCGGAGTGCGGCAAGAGTTTCAAGACGGCGAATGTCCTCAAGGCCCACCGGCAAGTGCACACGGGCGAGAAGCCCTATGGCTGCTCCACATGCGGCGAGAGCTTTACCCAGATGTCGCGGCTGCGGGAGCACCAGCGGGTGCACAGCAGTGAGCGGCCCTTCACCTGCTCCGACTGCGGCAAAGGCTTCAAGTCGTCCAAGGACCTGAAGGTGCACAGGCGGCTGCATACCGGGGAGCGTCCCTACACCTGCAGTGACTGCGGCAACGGCTTCACCAATTCGAGCAACCTGCTAAAGCACCAGCGCACCCACACCATTGAGCGCCCCTACAATTGTGCCCAGTGCGGCAAGGGCTTCTCCCACTCCAGCAACCTGCTGATGCACCAGCGCACCCACATCGGCGAGCGCCCCTACACCTGCGCCCAGTGCGGCAAGGGCTTCTCCCACTCCAGCAACCTGCTGATGCACCAGCACACCCACACCGGCGAGCGCCCCTACACCTGCGCCCAATGTGGCAAGGGCTTCACCCACTCCAGCAGCCTGCTGGAGCACCAGCGCACCCACACCGGTGAGCGTCCCTACACCTGCTTCCAGTGCGGCAAGGGCTTCACCCAGTCCACCAGCCTGCAGCTGCACCAGCGAACACACACCGGGGAGCGGCCCTACATCTGCGGCCAGTGCGGCAAGGGCTTCATCTGCTCCAGCAGGCTGCTGGAGCACCAGCGCACCCACATAAGGGAGTGGCCCTACACTTGTGCCCAGTGCGGCAAGGGCTTCACCTGCTCCTCCAGGCTGCTGTCCCACCAGCGGATGCATGCCGGCAACCGTCCCATCCCCAGCCTGGTATGTGGAGAGCTCTTTGCCATGGGCTCTGACGCCTTGTCTCACCAGCACGTGCACACCAGTGGCAAGACCTATGACTACCCATGCTGTGGTGAGGCGTTTGACAGCTCGCGGGCATTGATGCAGCACCGGAAGACCCACGCCGGCGAGTAGCTGCTCCCACTGTGACAAGAGGATGGGGGCTGTGGGAGCACCAGCGGATACACACCAGAGAGACCCTTTGTGTGCGCTGAGTGTGGCAAGGGTTTCACCTGCATGTCCAGCCTGTGGCAGCACCGGCGTACCCACAGCGGTGAGCGTCCCTTCCCCTGCCCGTCCTGTGGTAAGGGCTTCACCCACTTTGTCCACCTGCTGGAGCACCGGCGGGTCCACACCGGCCAGCGCCCCTTCACCTGCCCGCTCTGTGGCAAGGCCTTTGCCCGCTCCTCCAGCCTGCTGGCACACCGTCACATGGATAGGCGCTGTTTAGGTAAACACAAAATGCTGGAAGGAATGGGTTACGATTCTGGTCGACCCTCCTCTGTCTGGACCCGAAATGTCACCCAGTCCTTTTCTCCAGAGTTGCTGCCTGTCCATCTGAGTTTACTCCAGCATCTTATGTCCTTTTTTGTAAACCAGCATCTGCAGTTCTTTGTTTTTAAACCATTCTAGTTAACTGTATGCAATACTCCAAATGCTACCTGACAAATGGCCCCTTAACCTGCACATATACATTCCTTATCTCACACCCTTTTATCTCCTTATTTTCCCTCGCATCTGACACTTACTTCACTCATCTGCTGATCACCCCCTCATCTATTAACATAGTTTCAGTCTGAAGAAGGGTCCTGACCCGAAATGTCACCTATCCATGTTCTCCACATATGCTGCGTTACCCGCCGAGTTACTCCAGCACTGTGTGAAATGTCACCTATCCATGTTCTCCACAGATGCTGCCTGAACTGCAGAGTTACTCCAGCATTCTGTTAAACGTCACCTATCCATGTTCTCCAGAAATGCTGCCTGACCTGCTGAGTTACTGCAGCACTTCGTGTTAGACTCATGAGTAATACAGTGTGGAAACAGGACCTTCGGCCCAACTTGACCACACCCGACCAACATGTCCCAGCTACACTAGTCCCACCTGCCTGCATTTGATCCATATCCCTCCAAATTTGGCCTATCCATGTAACACTCCATAACAGTTTCTTAAATGTTAGGATAGTACCAGCCTCAACTACCTCCTCCGGCAGCTTGTTCCATACACCCATCGCCCTCTGTTAAAAGTTACCCCTCAGATTCCTGTAATCTTTTCCCCTTCACCTTGAACCCATGTCATCTGGTCCTCAATTCCCACACTCTGGGCAAGAGATTCTGTGCATCTAACTAAATTGTGTTCTATGCAAGATTCAGCATCAGCAGTTTCTTGTGTCTCCATCTCCTATATCCGCCTATCACTTCTGAAGAAGGATCTCAACCTGAAACATCACCCATTCCTTCTCTCTAGAGATGCTGCCTGTCCCGCTGTTACTCCCTCATTTTGTATCCACCTATCACTTGTCAGACTTTGTCCAACCCCCATCTCTCTTTACCAGCTTCCTCTCCAATCAGTCTGTAGAAGAGTCTTTACTCAAAACATCATCTGTCCATTCCCTCTAAAGCGGTGGAGGATCTCAGTGGGCCAGGCCGCATCTGTAGAGGGAAGGAATCCAAGGCGACCACTCCCACCTCTCCTTTCCAACTTTCTCCACCCCCCACACCAAGCAGTCTGAAGAAGGGTCCTGACCTAGAATGTTGCCTGTCTATGCTCTCCACAGGTGCAACTTACTCCAGGAGATTGTGTGTCTTTGTGTAAACCAGCATCTGCAGTTCCTTGTATCTAGACTAGGCGTGCATTTCACCCGACACTTGCGCTCAAGACCTGCTGGATCTCCCGGATGCCAACCATTTTAACTCCCCTTCCCATTCCCACACGATCGTTCTGTGCTGGCCCTCCTCCAGAGTGAGGTGACACGCAAACTGGAGGAACAGCACCTCATAGCTTACAGCCAATGACATGAACATTGAATTCTCCAAATTAAACGGACATCCTCCCCCCTCCCTCGTGGTCCAACTCTTCGTCATTCCTCTGTCTTTTTCTCGCTGGACGAATTTTAAATATGTTTTAAAAGTATGTTTTAGTGTTTCTAGGTTTGTTTTACATGGGGGGGGGGGGGGGGCGGGGGGGAGGGAAATCCCAATTCCATCACCCCGACGCGACGGCTTCGGACATCACTCCGTCGGCAGCGGCGACAGCGGAGGATTCAACAGCCCCCGACCACTGGTGAACAAACGAGGAAGATGATTGAACGTTATTACCTTCCATCACAGTGAGGAATGTGGATTCTGCTGTGGTGGATGTTTCTGTTCATTTTTATTTTATGTGGCTGTGTGTCTTGTTGCGTTTTACTTAGTATGGCTGTACGGGAACTCAAATATCACTCTACCTTAATTGGTGCATGTGACAATAAATTTGAACTTGAAAAGCTTTCCTCTATATCTATCTATCTCCATAATTATAAAACTCTGATCTTGGGTGTGTGTGTGTTTGTTTATTTGTTTGTGTGTCGTCACATCTTCTCGAAAAAACAACGCGCTAATGACCCCCCTCTCCCCGCCCTCTTCCCCCCCTCTGTCTCTGCCCCTCCCCTCCCTCTCTAGACGTGCCTGCGAGTTGGGGCTTTCGTCCCCTGGCATCTCTTCCCCGGTATCTCTTCTCCCCCTCCCCCCCCCCCACCTACCCCCCCCCCTCTCTCTCCCCCTCCTCTCTCTCCCCCCTCCTCTCTCCCCCTCCTCTCTCCCTCCCCCAGCCTCTCATTTTCTCCCCCTCTCTCTCCCCCTTTCCCTCCTCCCCACCTTTCTTCTTATTTTTGAGATAAAATAAAGCTGTAAATCTGCTTCAGAGAGTGAGTCGGTGAAGGGGGTGAGGGGATATGTGTGTGGGGGAGGACTAGAGAGGGGGAGTGAGTGAGGGAACACTGAGGCAGTAGAGGGAGTGGAGAGATGAGGCTATAATCGGGGGATGGAGGGAAGAAGGGAGGTGGGCTAGAGAGGAGGGAGGGAGTGAAGGGATGGATGGAGCAGGGGATGAGGGAACACTGGGAGTAGAGGGAGTGAACAAGCGTGGGGTGGAGGGAGCGAAGAACGGGAGGAGTGAGGGGAGGAGCTGGTGGAAGGGAGTGGACGGATGGAGGAGCAGAGGAAGGAGGGATTGAGGGAAGAGTGAGAGGGGGAAGGAGGAGAGAGTGAGGGACTGGTGGGGAGAAGGATTGATGGAACAGGTTAGGGAAGGAGAGAGGGCGGTTTGAGATAGAGGGAGGAGGGAACAGAACTGGAAGGGAAAGCAGAGGAGGGGAGCGCGTGCGCGGGAGAGGAGGTGGAGGCGGCGGCCCCGTGGACAGTGGAGCCGGGGTAGAGAGAGAGAGAGAGAAATCCTTCCCCTCTATATTGTTTTTCTCTCCATCCTCTCTCACTCTCGCTCTCTCTCCCCCCCCCCCCCCTCTCTCTCTCTGTTTCTCCCTCTCCCTCTCTTGTCTATGTTACCTTCTCCCAACTAACAATGATCTATTCTACATTGTCCTTGAACTCCATTCCCTTGTCCTGTGTTCACACCTTACACTTCCTTATCTCTGTACCCTCCCATCACTGAAGAAGGGTATCAACCTAAAACGTCAAATTCCTTCTCTCCACAGACGCTGCCCGACCCACATGCCTCCTCACCCCCTCCTATCTCCTCACAACCCCCGACCCTTCTCCCCCTCCCCTCACTTCCACCATCCACATCCCCGTCCCCATTCCCCCCCCCCCCCCACCTGACTCCTCCCCCCCCCCCCACCCCCTTCAAGCACTAGTAATGTTCACGCGTCAGTAATGTCCTGTTTGCCAGCTTGTTGACCCTCTGTGATCCCCTCCTGCAGGGTTTAGGAGCCGTTGCTGTGGACGGAGAGACGGGGACGTGAGCGGCCATTGAGGGAGGCCAGGTGAGGTGAGCGCCCCATCTGCTCGCTATGCGGGCTGAGCTTCGGTGGAGGACCAGATGGTGGGGCACATAAAGTCTTATGAAGAAAGACTGGATAGACTTGGTTTATACTCTCTAGAATTTAGGAGATTGAGGGGGGATCTTATAGAAACTTACAAAACCGAGATGAGAAGAACTTTTTTCACACAGAGAGTGGTGAATCTCTGGAACTCTGCCACAGAGGGTAGTTGAGGCCAGTTCATTGGCTATATTTAAGAGGGAGTTAGATGTGGCTAAGGGGATCAGGGGGTATGGAGAGAAAGGCAGGTATGGGATACTGAGTTGGATGATCAGCCATGATCATATTGAATGGCGGTGCAGGCTCGAAGGGCCGAATGGCCTACTCCTGCACCTAATTTCTATGTTTCTATAAAGGTGAAGCGTTATGAGTGCGATGTGTGTGGCAAGGCCTGGCAGAGTCCGAGCCAGCTGGAAGATGCACCAGCGGGTTCACACGAGCGAGAGGCCCCGTGACTGCTACACCTGCGTCGTCGTCCACGAACCTGACGGTTCACAAGTGCCTGCGCACTGGGGAGCAGCGCTACACGTGTAGCGACTGTGGCAAAGGCTTCACCCCGATCCAACAGCCTGCTGCTGCACCAGCGCACCCACACCGGTGAGTGCCCCTTCGCCCAGTGCGGCAAGGGCTTCATCAACTCCTCCAACCTGCTATCCCACCAGCGGGTGCACGCCTGCGACCGTCCCGTCTCCAGCCCGGTGTGTAAAAAGAGTTTTGCCATGGCCTCCCACACCAGTGACCAGCCCTACGACTGCCCGTACTGTGGTGAGGCGTTTGACAGCTCGCGGGGGTTGCGGCAGCACCGGCGGGCCCACGCCGGCGAGCAGCTGCTCCCACTGCGGCAAGCGTTTTAAGAGCGCACGGGGGCTGCGGGAGCACCAGCGCATATACACCAGAGAGAGCTTTTGTGTGCGCTGAGTGTGGCAAGGGTTTCACCCGCATGTCCATCATGTGGCAGCACCGGCTTATCCACAGCGGTGAGCGCCCCTTCCCTTGCCCGTCCTGTGGTAAGGGCTTCACCCGCCTTGACTACCTGCTGGAGCGTCACCCAGTCCTTCTCTCCAGAGATGCTGCCTGTCCCGCTGAGTTACTCAAGCATTGTGTGTCCTTTTTTGTAAACCAGCATCTGCAGTTCCTTGTTTTTAAACCATTCTGGTTAACAATCTCTGCACCTTCCCCAAAGCCCCCACATCAGTCCTGTAATGGAGTGACCAGAACTATATACAATACTCCAAATGCTACCTGACCAATGTCCCTTAAAGCTGCACAATACATTCCTCTCCATATCTCACATCCTTTTATCTCCTTATTTCCCCTCGCCTCTGTCACTTACTTCACTCATCTACCGATCACCCCCTCATCTGTTAATGCAGTGTCAGTCTGAACAAGGGTCCCGACCTGAACTGTCACCTATCCATGTTCTCCACAGATGCTGCCTGACCCGCTGAGGTACTCCAGCACTCTGTGAAATGTCACCTATCCATGTTCTCCACAGATGCTGCCTGACCCGCTGAGTTACTACAGCACTCTGTAAAACGTCAGCTATCCATGTTCTCCACAGATGCTGCCTGATCCGCTGAGTTAATCCAGCACTCTGTGTACGTCACTTATCCATGTTCTCCACAGATGCTGCCTGACCCATCGAGTTACTGCAGCACTTAGTGTTAGAGTCATAGAGTGATACAGTATGGAAACAGGACCTTCGGCCCAGCTTGGCCACAGCAACCAACATGTCCCTGCCTGCGGTTGGTCCAAACTTGTCCTATCCATGTACCTGTCTATAATTGTTTCTTAAAAGTTGGGATAGACCCAGCATCAGCTACCTCCTCTGGCAGATTGTTCCATACACACAGCACCCTCTGTTGAAACGTTACCGCTCAGATTCCAATTAAATATTTCCCCTTGTCCTCTGGGCCTCGATTCCATCTCTCTGGCCTTCACATTTTTAAACTGTGATGTTTAATTATTAGTGTTTAATGTTTTATGTGTAATTCGTAATTGTTGTTGTGTGTCGTGTTGTTACTTGCGAGTGGAGCACCAAGGCAAATTCCTTGTATGTGACATAGTTGGCCAATAAACATATTTATTCATTAATTCATTAAAAACACCTATTGACGTGGCCTCCACAGCCGTTTGTGGCAATACATTCCACATATTTACCACTCTGACTAAAGGAATACCTACTCCTTCCTAAACATACGTCCTTCAATTCTGAGGCTATGACCTTTCCCACTAGTGGAAACATCCTCTCCACATCCACTCTTTCCAGGACTTCCACTAGTCGGTATGTTTCAATGAGATCTGGGGCTTAAAGCTCTTCACAATGTTTTATGCTGATTGGGGGGGGGGGGGGGGGGGGGTTACTGCAACCTCATAGAGCCATAGAGCAGGGAAACAGACCTTTCGGCCCATCTCGTCCATACTGACTAAGGACGGATCCCCATTCCAAACTAGTCTCATTCTCCTGCGTTTGGCCCATATCCCACTGAACCTTTCCTCTCTAGGTACCTGCGTAAGTGTCTTTCAAAGTGCGGCACGGTGGCTCAGCGATAGAGTTGCTGCCTCACAGCGCCAGAGATCCGGTTACGATCCTGTACGAAGTGTCTACGTTCTCCCCGTGACCGGCGTGGGCTTTCTCCGGTCTCCACCCACACTCCAAGTTTGGAGGTTAATTAGCTTGGTGTAATTATAAATTGTTCCGACAGGTGCGGGTTTGTAGGTTAATTGGCTTCTGTAAAAATTGTAAACTGTCCCTAGTGTGTGTAGGGTAGTGTAAGTGATCACTGGTCGGCGCAGACTCACTGGGCCGAAGGGCCTGTTTCCAGGATCTATCACCAAACTAAACCTAGAACTAGTGTATCAGTGGGTGATTGACAGTCAGCGTCAGTCGGCAGGCTGTTTCTGCGCTGTATCTCTATAGGGAGTTTACGAAGTTGCCACGCAACGCCAACTGGAGTACACGCGATGAACTGCAGGTAAGTACTTCCATTGTTTCCAGCGTAGAGAGCCCGTTACAAAACACCGAAATGGCCATTTTATGCGCTGTAAATAATTATGGAAATCGGGGAAGGCGCGAGTGACATCTATCCGCTTCCCTATCCGGTAATTTGTCCTCACTTTTGGAATTCTGAAGTAGGACAAATGTCTCTCACGGTTACCCCGATTTCCACAATTATTTACAACGAAAAATTGACCATTTCTGTAGTTTTAAAGGGTAAGAAAGTAAGCGTTTCGTGCATTCACATTGTTGCCTGAAGCTGCCATGTACTCCACATGGATGGAGCTGCTCTGTGCGCCACGCCCTTTGACCCGATGACCTTACGTGAAACGTTACATGCAACTATAGGGAGGTTGTACGGCAGTCGAGGTCACGACCCGTGACCCGTACTGTTGCCACGCAACACCTTCTGGAGTACAAGCGGTGAATTGCTGGCTGCCAATACAGCGGGCCTGTCTTCCGTCCCATCATCCGGACTCCAAGCTGACTGGTTCCACACTCCCGTACCCCGGGCCGTCAGTCCCCCCGTGTGGGAGACATAGGGGAGGAGGGGTGAGCGCACACAGTGAGGGGGAGACAGAGGTAGAGTGAGGGGGAGACAGGGGGGGGGGGGGGAGATGGAGGAGCAAGATAGGGGGGTTGAGAAGGGAAGAGGGAGGCAGAGGGGAGGGGACAGAGGTGGGGGATCGGGGCAGAGAGAGGGGAGAGAGAGAGGGGGGTAAGGGAGGGGTGGGGAGAGAGAGGGGGAGGCCCGGTCCGAGACAGACCGGACCCCGGGCCGAGATTAGGACTGGACCGGTCCCGAGCCAAGGAACGAACCCGAGCCGAGTCATTTGTTTTTCAAAGTTTTGTTGGATTTGTGAACATTTTCATAAATAACTCTTGAAATAAAGCACGATTTTTTTAGATAAGGCGTTTTCAGACTCCACGGGATAAATCTCTACCGGAATATGTAAACAAATAATCGTTCGCTCGTCGGTTTTTCGAGAAGATGTCATTATACACAAACAAACAAACGCACACACGAGCAAACGCACACACATCCAAGATGTGACTTTTGGTAGTTACTAGACCAATTGGGACCCGTTGGGTCCTGTCCCCTCAAAGCAAGGTTGCGGAAGGGCGGGAGCGGCCAGCATCGTCACACACACACACTAACCATCCACACACAAACTAACCACCCCACAAATACACTAACCACCCTCCTACACACACACACTGTAACCACCACCCCCTGCCCCCCCACTTGATATTATATTAATATTGTTCATTGGCTTATTTTAACCCATCCCGCCCTATCCACTGACGCATAGCCACTAACTCGCAGTCGCGTCTAGAGAGGGAGATAGAGAGCGAGCAGTGACAGAGGGGCAGAGAGAGAGAGAGAGAGAGAGAGAGAGGGAAGAGCTGGGCGGATGGGGGGAGAGGGAAAGCGAGGAGAGAGGGGGAGCGGGGAGGAGGAGGGGAACAGGAGGAGGGGGAGAGGAGGAGGAGGAGGAGGAGGAAGGGAGAGAGGGGGGTGAGGAGGAGGGTGGGAGAAAAGGAGACGGAGAGAGGAAGAGGGGGGACATGAGGAGGGGGGAGGATGGTGAGAGGAAGAGGGGGGAGGGTAGGAGGGGGAAGAGGAGCGGGGCGGGCGGCCCCGGGCTGGGCTGCGGTCAGGGCTGGGCTGGGCTTGCGAGTGGCGCGACCTGGCGACGTCACTCGCAGTGTTAACACAGCGTGTAGCCATTGTGACGTCATCACATCATCGGCCAAAACTAGCGGTTTTATTTTCTAAGTAATTTGAGATTTTTTAACATTTTATTTAATAACTCGAGAAATAATGCGTGATTTTTTTCAGATAAGGCGATTTTGACTTCACGGGATAAATCTTCACAGGAATATGTAAAAAATTACATCGTCGTTTTTTCGAGCAGATGTGATTATACACACAACCAAGATCAGTTTAAATAGTTACTAGACCAAGTGCAGACCCGTTGGGTCCGTTTCCCCAATGCGCGTTTGCGAGGGGGTGGGGGGGGGGGGGCTGCGGCATCACACTAACCACCCCGCAAACACACAGGCGGGGGCAGGGGGGAGAGGGAGACGGGGTGGGGAGAGGAGAGGGTGAGAAGAGGGAGGGGAGGAGGGAGAGGGGAAGAGTGGCGAGAGAGGGGGAGCGTGGAGTGGTGCAAGAGAGAGGGGAAGGGGGTAGGGCGGGAGATGGGGTGGTGAGGGGTGGGGGAGGGGGAGAGAGGGGAGGAGGGAGAGGGGTGAGGAGAGAGGGCGATGGAGAGGGGGAAGAGGAGGAGGAGACGGGGTGGTGAGGGGTGAGAGGGGGTGGGGGAGGGGGAGAGGGGTGGGGGAAGTGGAGAGAGGAAGGAGGGGTGAGGAGAGGGAGATGGAGGTGGAGGAGAGAGGGGAGTTAGGAGAGAGGGATGGGGGAGAGAGGTGTCGGGGAGAGGGAGGGATGGGGATGGAGATGGGGTAGATGAGGGAGGGGGAAGAGTGCGGAAGGGGGGGAGAGGGGTGGGGGAGAGTGGGGAGGGAGAGTGGAAGGGGATGGGCAGGGGCCAGTCCATCTATTCCCCATTCCCTATCACCGCCAATCCTCTTTCTCTATTCCCACACACGTGATCACGCGCTTCGACACAGGCTGCGGGGGAGAGGGGGAGGGACTGGTGCAAAGGCAAATGTAAATGAGAATCCATTCCGATTGGACATCTGTGAGGGATGGCATTGTGACATCACACGATGGAACGTTCACCAACATTCTATGGGTGAGAACTGGGTTTGTTTTAACATTTAGAAAAAAAAATTGGGGGGGGGGGGGGGGGCGGAGAAGGATTTTATTTAAAAAATGTTTACATAAACTCGACGAAAATTAATGAGGGGTGGATTTGAGAATGTAAAAGTGAAATCTCTACCGAAATGGAATGGGGGGATTGCTGGAGTGCTAGTATGGGTGTTGTGGGCTGCAGGGAATGGTATTCAGAGGGCTTGTATTGACATTGTGGGCCGAATGAATTATTGGGCTGGCAGCTCAGTCACTCAAGCTTGGTGTGCTGTCATCTAACTCACTCACGGCTGGTCGGATGGAAGTTGAGTCATGGCTATTCCTTGAAATTCCATTTCAAGCAGGGTGCAAGGCCACCAAATTCAAGTGCAGTTTCATACCGCTTCAAGCAGGGTGCAAGGCCACCAATTCAAGTGCAGATTCATACCACTTCAAGCAGGGTGCAAGGCCACCAAATTCAAGTGCAGTTTCTTACCATTTCAAGCAGGGGGCAAAGCCACAAATTCAAGTGCATTTTCATACCATTTCAAGCAGGGTGCAAGGCCACCAAATTCAAGTGCAGTTTCATACCATTTCAAGCAGGGTGCATGGCCACTAAATTCAAATGCCGTTTCAGACCATTTCAAGCAGGGTGCAAGGCCACCAAATTCAAATGCAGTTTCATACCTTCAAGCAGGGTGCAAGGCCACCAAAGTCAAATGCGGTTTCATTCCATTTCAAGCAGGGTGCAAGGCCACCAAATTCAAGTGCAGTTTCATACCATTTGAGGCAGAATAAAACCACATAAAAACTACACTCACAGTTGAGTAGACATTCAGTGTGTTCAGTTGATTCACAGCTAAGACTGAGAGTCGTGACCTCTCCATATAACCATATATAACCATATAACAATTACAGCAGGGAAACAGGCCATCTCGGCCCTACAAGTCCGTGCCGAACAATTTTTTTCCCCTTAGTCCCACCTGCCTGCACTCATACCATAACCCTCCATTCCCTTCTCATCCATATGCCTATCCAATTTATTTTTAAATGATACCAATGAACCTGCCTCCACCACTTCCACTGGGAGCTCATTCCACACCGTTACCACTCTCTGCGTAAAGAAGTTCCCCCTCATATTACCCCTAAACTTCTGTCCCTTAATTCTGAAGACATGTCCTCTTGTTTGAATCTTCCCTATTCTCAAAGGGAAAAGCTTGTCCACATCAATTCTGTCTATCCCTCTCATCATTTTAAAGACCTCTATCAGGTCCCCCTTAACCTTCTGCGCTCCACAGAATAAAGACCTAACTTATTCAACCTATCTCTGTAACTTAGTTGTTGAAACCCAGGCAACATTCTAGTAAATCTCCTCTGTACTCTCTCTATTTTGTTGACATCCTTCCTATAATTGGGCGACCAAAATTGTACACCATACTCCAAATTTGGTCTCACCAATGCCTTGTACAATTTTTACATTACATCCCAGCTTCTATACTCAATGCTCTGATTTATAAAGGCTAGCATACCAAAAGCTTTCTTTACCACCCTATCTATATGAGATTCCACCTTCAAGGAACTATGCACGGTTATACCCAGATCCCTCTGTTCAACTGTATTCTTCAATTCCCTACCATTTACCATGTACGTCCTATTTTGATTTGCCCTGCCAAGGTGTAGCACCTCACATTTATCAGCATTAAACTCCATCTGCCATCTTTCAGCCCATTTTTCCAAATGGCCTAAATCACTCTGTAGACTTTGGAAATCCTCTTCATTATCCACTAACTTGGTATCATCTGCATACTTATTAATCCAATTTACCACACCTTCATCCAGATAATTGATGTACATGACAAACAACAAAGGACCCAACACAGATCCCTGAGGCACCCCACTAGTCACCTGCCTCCAACCCGATAAACAGTCATCCACCATTACCCTCTGGCTTCTCCCATTCAGCCACTGTTGAATCCATCTTGCTATTCCTGCATTTATACCCAACAGTTGAACCTTCTTAACCAACCTTCCATGAGGAACCTTGTCAAAGGCCTTACTAAAGTCCATATAGACAACACCATCCCTCCACCATCTTGCAGAGATTGAGACACGTCTCACTTTCGGGTTTTATAGTCCCCTCCCTCGCACACCGGAATGGGCGTAGCTTTCAAGGCGTGATTGACAGGAGAGAGAATCTGACCATTTTTTAAACATTAATAAGTCTTTTATATTTTATCGATCTGAAACATCAATTGGACCTGATGAGCGGAGAGGGACTCTGAGTAAGATGGCCAAAAATCCCAGCTGTAAGAGGTAGAGTTGTTTGTAAAATCAATATACAGTGCAAACAGGAAGTGGTCAAGTTTAGTTTTTTTTTTATTATACAGATAAGATATGGATATCTATATATATATGTAATAGGAAAGACGTCATCAAGATGGAAAGGGCCCAGAGAACATTTACGAGGATGTTGCCCGGGCTCGATTGGCCTGAGCTACAGGGAGAGGTTGGGACAGGCTGAGCCTCTATTCCTAGGAGCACAGCAGGATAAGGGTGATCTGATGGAGGTGTGTAAAATCACGAGAGGAATAGATCCGGTAGACGCACAGTCTCTTGCCCAGAGTAGGGGAATCGAGGACCAGAGGACATAGGTTCAAGGCGAAGGGGAAAAGATTTGATAGGAACCCGATGGGCAATTTTCCATATAGGTGTCTGGATCAAGCTGCCGGAGGAGGTAGTTGTGGTTGGAATGGGTACATGGATGTGACTCTGTGACTGGAAGTTGGAGGGTAGAGAGGGAATGTTGTAGAGCGGAGGAATCTCGGAGCGTAGGCACAAAGTTCCCTGAAGGTGGTGTCATAGGTAGACACACACGCCATTAACGAATACAAGTCCCATCTCGGTCTTCAGAAATTCTGGTATTATGCGTGAGTGGGGAAAGTGAGGGGGAGAGGAAGAGGTGAAGAGAGGGGAGAAAGAGAGGTGGGAGAGAGAGAGAGGGAGAGGGAGAGGGGCGGAGGGAGAGAGAGGGGAGACTGGAGGGAAGAGATAATTCCCTTTGTCCTGTATCTGTACACTGTGGACGGCTCGATTGTGATCATGTGTAATCATTCCGCTGGCTGGAGACCACGACACAACAAAGCGTGTCATTGTACCTCGGCACACGTGACAATAAACTAAACTAAAGTTGGGAAAAGGGGAAGTACAACGGGATCTGGGGGGTCCTTGTACATCAGTCTATGAAAGTAAGCATGCAGGTACAGCAGGCAGTGAAGAACGTCAATGGCATGTTGGCCTTTATACCAAGAGGATTCGAATATCGAAGAAAGGATGTCCTTCTGCAGTTGTACAGAGCCCCAGTGAGACCACACCTGGAGTATTGTGTGCAGTTTTGGTCCCCTAATTTAAGGAAATACATTCTTGATATTAAGGGAGTGTAGCGTAGGTTCACCAGGTTAAATCCCGGGATGGCGGGACTGTCATATGCTGAGAGAATGGACAAGCTGGGCTTGTACACTCTGGAGTTTAGAAGGATGAGAGGATATCCCATTGAAACATATAAGATTGTTAAAGGTTTGGAAACGCTAGAGGCAGGAAACATGTTCCCGATGTTGGGGGAGTCCAGAACCAGGGCTCACTGTTTAAGAATAAGGAATAAGGCATTTAGAACGGAGACGAGGAAACACTTTTTCTCACAAAGCGTGGTGAGTCTGTGGAAATCTCTGCCTCAGAGGGCGGTGGAGGCGGGTTCTTTGGATGCTTTCAAGAGAGAGCTCGACAGGGCTCTTAAAGATAGCGGAGTCAGGGAATATGGGGAGAAGGCAGGGACGGGGTCCTCATTGGGGATGATCAGCCATGATCACATTGAATGGCGGTGCTGTCTCGAAGGGCCGAATGGCCTACTCCTGCACCTATTGTCTATTGTCTAAATAAGGGGATAGACGGGGAGAGGAAGAGGGGGTGTAAGAGATTGCATGGTAGAGAGAGAGAGCGAGGGGGGGGGTAAACAGAGAGGGGGGGGAGAGAGGATAGAAAGAGTCTCACCGCCAAAAATGACTAACAGTAACAGGATGGGCCGAGTGAACAGTGGGTTGTTTTCCTATACAAAGAGAGAGACAGAGCGTTAACTGGGTCTGAAGAATATCCTGCAGTTCTCAATCTACCTCATTGTTAGAGATCAGAGGGTTACAGAGACGGGGAGAGAGGGTGTAAGGGGCTGGAGGGGAGAGGATTACAGAGACGTGGAGAGAGTGTGTGGGAGCCACAGGGGAGGGGGTCACAGAGACGGGCCATTTTGTCAAACTCCGAAGAGTTTTAAAACGTCCACTCCACTATCCCGCCGTTCCCCGGGATTCTCCCGTGGTCGTCACGGCGATTCCCATCCCTCCCCTCAGCGCTACAGCGTGGAAACAGGCCTTTCGGCCCAACTTGCCCACCCGGCTTCCATCCTGACCACGGGCGCTGTCTGCCCGGGACTGACAGCTGGAAGATCTGGCGGTGAAAGTCAAGAGTCGGAGCAAGGAGCGGACAGTCTGCGGCGCCTCTGGGATGCGCTCAGGGCGCGGATTTATTAATGAGCCGAAGCACTGAGGTGAGCGGATATTTCACCGCGCTCATCACCTGCTCCCTGAACTTGGACTGGGTCGCCGCGTAAATAAATGTGTTCGTGCAGCAACTGAGATTCCTCAGCAAAAACCCGACGTAGGCAAATATATATTGTGAATCACTCCGATAGTTTCCAACTGCTGTGATCTGATAATAGACGAATTCTACAACATGCGTCAGCCACAGGAGGATGAAGCTGCCGGAGATGGTGAAGAGTAAAACCATAGACCTCCTCCTGCTCTCCATCTCCGGGTCACTGCGGTTCTCCCCCTTGCTCTCACCCCTAAGCCCCTTACGGACCCGACTGGCCACTAAAATTTGCCGGACTGTCATAGCGTTGAGAAGAAGGATTACAGCGAAAGGGAGTAAGGGAGTTAAAACCGTGTCGAGCCAGTCAAATGTCACCCACCCGGGGTCAGTGAAATAACTGTCCAACAGTTCACACCCCCACGGGATATTGTCGATGATATATATGGGTTTCCGTGGGAAGTAGCGGGGAATATGTTTCACACAGAACAGAACGCCGGCTGTTGCCAGAACCGCAGCCGCAGTTTTCCCGCTGCAATATTTAGTTTTCAGCTTCTGGCAACGAATGGCGACAAACCGATCAAAGGTGAAAGTGACGGTGAACCAGACAGAACAGTCTGTCGCTGCAAACCTCAGTACGAGGACAACACTACACACAGGGGTGATGGACAGGAAACTCCAATTAAAGTAATGAAATTTGATCTGAGAGAAAATGACCTCTATGATAAGGACCAGTAGATCGGCCGCTGCCATGGCCACCAGGTAGCGAGTGGTGCAGGTGGAGAGGCCGCACTTTCCCCGGGACAGGATCACAATCGCCACTAAATTCACTGCGGAAAGAGAAGGGAACGGACATTGGTCATTTACTGAACACGTTCTCCAGGGGCTGAACACCGGCTCGACTTTCAGCTAAACATCAGTAGTCGGTGCCCGGCTGCAAGAGCCTGCTCCGATTGTGCCCGACCTGCCTGCTTCAGGGGAGAATGGGGGCGGGTTAAAAGGGCGGAGAGCAAACGAGCAGGCATCCGCTACAATAGGCGCAATGGTCCTTTCTATAGTTAACGCTGCTCACAGTCTCTGGTGGGGCCGGTTGTACAGACTATACAGTGACCGGCCGCGTTTAACCAGGGCTCTGGGAACACGGCATTTGATGGGGACGAGGAGGCTTCCAGAGGGAAGGCAGGGACAACTTAGAATCCGGCAACATAGTGGTTCCGTTAATGCATTCATTTCACAGTGATTAAGAAGGAACTGCAGATGCTGGGAAATCGAAGTTAGACAAAAAGGCCGGAGAAACACAACGGGTGCAGTAGCAGCAGCAGTCTTAGAATGAAGGGAGGTCATTTAAGACTGAGATGAGAAAAACCTTTTTCACCCAGAGAGTTGTGAATTTGTGGAATTCCCTGCCACAGAGGGCAGTGAAGGCCGACTCACTGGATGGATTTAAGAGAGAGTTAGATAGAGCTCTATGTCCTAGTGGAGTCAAGGGATATGGGGAAAAGGCAGGCACGGGTTATTGATAGGGGACGATCAGCCATGATCACAATGAATGGCGGTGCAGGGTCGAAGGGCCAAATGGCCTCCTCCTGAACTTGTTTTCTATGTTTCTATCCATGGAGCGAAGTCAATAGCCTGGAAGGAAATAGTCTATTCCCTTCATTCCACAATGAGTTCAGTCCGGTAACATCACACCATATAACAATTACAGCACGGAAACAGGCCATCTCGACCCTTCTACTCCGTGCCGAACACATAATCTCCCCTAGTCCCACATACCTGCGCTCAGACCATGACCCTCCATTCCCTTCCCATCCATATAACTATCCAATTTATTTTTAAATGATAAAAACGAACCTGCCTCCACCACCTTCACTGGAAGCTCATTCCACATAGCTACCACTCTCTGAGTAAAGAGGTTCCCCCTCATGTTACCCCTAAACTTCAGTCCCTTAATTCTCAAGTCGTGTCCCCTTGTTTGAATCTTCCCTACTCTCAGTGGGAAAAGCTTTTCCACGTCAACTTTGTCAATCCCTCTCATCATTTTAAAAACATCTATCAAGTCCCCCCTTAACCTCCTGCGCTCCAAAGAATAAAGCCCTAACTTGTTCAACCTTTCTCTGTAACTTAGTTGCTGAAACCCAGGCAACATTCTAGTAAATCTCCTCTGTACTCTCTCTATTTTGTTGACATCCTTCCTATAATTAGGCGACCAAAATTGTACACCATACTCCAGAATTGGCCTCACCAATGCCTCGTACAATTTTAACATTACATCCCAACTTCTATACTCAATGCTCTGATTTATAAAGGCCAGCACACCAAAAGCTGTCTTTACCACCCTATCTACATGAGATTCCAGGGAACTGTGCGCAGTTATTCCCAGATCCCTCTGTTCACCTACAATCTTCAATTCCCTACCATTTGTCATGTACGTCCTATTTTGATTTGTCCTGCCAAGATGTAGCACCTCACACTTATCAGCATTAAACTCCATCTGCCATCTTTCAGCCCACTCTTCCAACTGGCATAAATCTCTCTGTAGACTTTGAAACTCTACTTCATTACCCGCAATGCCACCTATCTTAGTATCATCTGCATACTTACTAATCCAATTTACCACACCATCATCCAGATCATTGATGTACATGACAAACAACAGTGGACCCAACACAGATCCCTGTGGCACCCCACTCGTCACTGGCCTCCAACCTGACAAACAACCATCCACCATTACTCTCTGGCATCTCCCATTCAGCCACTGTTGAATCCATCTTGCTACTCCACCATTAATGCTCCTCTCCCTTTCTCCTTTTCACACGCCGGTAGATCCGCGGCCCCTGGTTCAGGAGATCGATCCAATTATTGACCAACAGGCGGTGGAATCCGACAGTGACAGACTCCACAGTGAGACGTGTCTACAGGAGCGGGTGTTCACTCTGATCAATAACTCAGACACAATGAACTTCGCAATGGAAACCCCTCCCAGTCACAGGGTCCCGGAGAACCTCCTGTCCCGAGCACTGAGACAACTCTGTGCAAGGTCCAACTGAAGGCAGGAACAACATTCTAGTGGGTCCCGGCAGTGAGAGAATTTGACTGCAGATGCTGGAAAATCGAAGGTAGACAAGAGTGCTGGAGAAACTCAGCGGGTGCGGCAGCATCTATGGAGCGAAGGAAATAGGCAACGTTTTGGGCCGAAACCCTTACGACTGATGTAGGGTAGAGGGGGGGATGGGGGGGGGGGGGGGGGGTGGAGGAGAAAGGGAGAGGAGCCAGAGGGCTGATGGAGAGCTGACAAAGGGAGGAGACAGCAAGGGAAAAAAAGTGGGTTACTTTCCGCTGTCTGAATTAAAAAGCATCACAGCGTTAATTCAACAATATTTAATTACGAGGATTAATATATCTGACATATTCTTGCGCAACTATCACCAGGTGGGGACCTTGTAACATAATGAAAATCAGGTCATCACGCGGAGTTATAAAACTTGAATTGTTCACTTACCCGGGATCCCAACGACAGCAATGATTACGTACAAGATTTTCTCCACCCTGTCATATTCCAGAAGCTTTTGCCCCATTTGTTCTGTTCGGCGCCGCGTCCCCGTGAGCTACCTGTAATCTCTTGGAATGAACTGCTGGGGCAGAACATTCCCGGAGATTTTATACCATTTTTCGTCACCACCAATGTGAAGTTTCAACAGAGATTCAAAATAGAGTTTTTGAAACGATTCCCAAACAGATGACATCAGCCAATGTCGCAAACAGATGACATCAGCCAAGTGAAATCCCCGCTGAGACTGGCTGTAATTTATTCAGGGAATTGATTGAGGGAATGGTGGCGATAGATACTGAGGGATGGAAATTGGGAGCGGCATTGTTCCTGCAAAGGGGATATTGTTTCCAACTCCATCAGATTCAACTCTCCACCTCATGTTGTTTGTCTGATTTCCTTCATCCCGCTTCATTCAGCAAGGCAAGACCAACATTCTTTAAAATACACCACACTACAGTAAATTGGTACAGTAAAGTTAGTCCCTGGTGAGATAGGAGTTTACAGTCCTAATGGCCTTTGGGAAGAAACTCCTTCTCATCCTCTCTGTTTTCACAGCATGACAGCGGAGGCGTTTGCCTAACATAGAAACATAGAAATTAGGTGCGGGAGTAGGCCATTCGGCCCTTCGAGCCTGCACCGCCATTCAATATGATCATGGCTGATCATCCAACTCAGTATCCCGTACCTGCCTTCTCTCCATACCCCCCTGATCCCCTTAGCCAGAAGGGCCACATCTAACTCCCTCGTAAATATAGCCAATGAACTGGCCTCAACTACCCTCTGTGGCAGAGAGTTCCAGAGATTCACCACTCTCTGTGTGATAAAAGTTCTTCTCATCTCGGTTTTAAAGGGTTTCCCCCTTATCCTTAAGCTGCGAACCCTTGTCCTGGACTTCCCCAACATCGGGAACAATCTTCCTGCATCTAGCCTGTCCAACCCCTTAAGAATTTTGTAAGTTTCTATAAGATCCCATCTCAATCTCCTAAATTCTAGAGAGTATAAACCAAGTCTATCCAGTCTTTCTTCATAAGACAGTCCTGACATCCCAGGAATCAGTCTGGTGAACCTTCTCTGCACTCCCTCTATGGCAATAATGTCCTTCCTCAGATTTGGAGACCAGAACTGTACGCAATACTCCAGGTGTGGTCTCACCAAGACCCTGTACAACTGTAGAAGAACCTCTCTGCTCCTATACTCAAATCCTTTTGCAATGAAAGCTAACATACCATTCGCTTTCTTTACTGCCTGCTGCACCTGCATGCCTACCTTCAATGACTGGTGTACCATGACACCCAGGTCTCGCTGCATCTCCCCCTTTCTCAATCTGCCACCATTAGATAATAGTCTGCTTTCCCGTTTTTGCCACCAAAATGGATAACCTCACATTTATCCACATTATACTGCATCTGCCAAACATTTTCCCACTCACCCAGCCTATCCAAGTCACCGTGCAGTCTCCTAGCATCCTCCTCACAGCAAACATGGAGATATTGCCTTCAATTCCCTCATCCAGATCAATAATATATATTGTAAATAGCTGGGGTCCCAGCACTGAGCCTTGCGGTACCCCACTAGTCACTGCCTGCCATTGTGAAAAGGACCCGTTTACTCCTACTCTTTGCTTCCTGTTTGCCGGCCAGTTCTCTATCCACATCAATACTGAACCCCAATGCCGTGTGCTTTAAGTTTGTATACTAACCGTTGCAGCTGGAGCAGTCTGTTGCCGGGGTGGAAGGGGTCCCCCATAATGTAGCTGGCTATGGACCTGCATCTTCTGGTGTATTGTTCCTGCAGAGGGGCGACGCTAGTTCCCATAGTGCTTTCGGCCGAACGCACAACTCTCTGCAGAACCTTCTTGTTCTAGGCAGAGCAGTTCCCAAACCAAATCGTGATGTTTCCGGGCGAGATGCTTTCCACAGCCGCTGAGTAGAAGCACTGGAGGATCCTCAGAGACACTCTGAATTTCCTCAATTGACTGAGGTGGTAAAGGCGCTGCCTTGTCTTACTCACCAGTGCTGCAGCGTGTGATGTCCATGTCATATCCTCTGAGATGTGGACTCCCAGGTATTTAAAACAGCTCACCCTATCCACAGTATCCCCATTTATCCATATCACCCCGTTATCCATCCACTCCTTGCTTGCCTGTAATGGATCTGACTTTGACAATAACTGGGACAATAACATTCTCTGCCTTCATCACCACTGAGGAGGAACTTGGACAAGTGCAAAGTGGCAAGTTAAATCAGTGCAGCAGCAGCAGCAGCAGCAGCAGGACTTACACTGTAAATGGTAGCAGAGCCCCAGAGAATGTTGCAGGAACACACAGATGCCACCGAATAGAACAAGTGCACGATTGTCTGAAAGCGATAACACAGATAGACAGGGTGATAAGGAAACAGTTTGTCAAGCTTGTCTTCATCAGTCAGAGCACTGAGTACAGGACTTGGGATATCAGATTAGAGATGTACTATCTGGTACCTATACATAAGGATTATAGCAGATACCTTAAATTCGTCTGGATGGGGGAGCAGTGGCAGTATAAAGCACTGCCTAATGGGCTTACTTCAGCCCCAAGACTATTCACTAAAATATTAAAACCAGCCATGGCAACGTTAAGGAAACTTAATCATATAGTCATGGCATATTTGGACGACATCCTCATAGTTGGGAAAACTATGGAATTGGCTGTAGCAGCAGTATCAGCTACTAAACAGCTCCTAGAAGCTCTAGGGTTCGTCTTACATCCAGATAAATCCAAGTTAAATCCATCCACGATAATGGGCTACCTGGGTTTCACAATTAACTCAGTCCAAATGACTATTACCCTGCCAAGGGAAAAGATGATTGCATTAGTACAATCATGTATTAACTTAAAGATTAACAAAAAAACAACTATTCGACAAGTGGCAGCAGTAATTGGGAAAATGGTAGCAGCATTTCCAGCTATCCAACTTGGACCTTTGCACTATCAAAATTTACAAAGTGCAAAGGTAAAGGCACTAAAACAACATAAAGGTCATTATGACCGAGTCATGATTTTACCCCCTGAAGCAATATCAGAACTACAGTGGTGGATACAAAACATTTGGCATAGTTGTAGTCCTATTATTATTACTAATGCTACTTTAGTACTCCAAACAGATGCCAGTGCTAAAGGCTGGGGAGCAACTAACTCCATATCCAGCACAGGTGGTTGATGGACTAACTTAGAATCATCATTACTATCTACACTGGGCATTAATTATTTGGAAATGTTGGGCGCGTTTTATGGTTTGAAAGCATATGTATCCAATATGCACCACTTGCATGTTAGATTACAAATAGACAATACTACGGCGGTGGCTTACATTAACCATATGGGCGGCATAAAATCTTTATCATGCGACAAATTGGTCAATACGATTTGGCAATGGTGTGTCGAAAGACATATTTGGCTTTCAGCTACCTATCTACCAGGTAAGCTAAATACAGTGGCGGACACCAGGTCACGCAAATTCAATGACAACATCGAATGGATGTTAAATCCTAAAGCATTTGCTAAAATTGTAAAGCAATATGGGAAGCCAGATATCGATTTATTTGCATCAAGACTGAATCACCAATTAACTACGTATGTCGCGTGGGAACCAGATCCAGAGGCAGCAGCGGTAGATGCATTCACGCTGGATTGGGGAAAGTTCTTTTTCTATGCCTTTCCTCCCTTCTGCCTCATCAGTCGGGTACTTCGCAAAATCCAGATGGATTCAGCATCTGGAATTTTGGTGGTGCCCGACTGGTCTACACAGCCATGGTTCCCAGTACTCCATGACATGGTGGTGGAATCACCAACATCAAGAAATGGGAGAGGTACTGCCAAGAAACGGGGACTGCTTACGAAACAGCCACAGTAGCCAATGTTCTCGAGTTCCTGGCCTACTTACATCATCATGAGGATATGAGCTACAGTGCCATCAACACGGCACGTAGTGCCCTCTCCAACTACCTCAAACCTGCAGGACATCAGCCCATCCAGGGTTATTGACTCACCCAGTGTCAGGCATAAGCCATCCATGCCATCAAGACATGAAACTCCTGGGTTGCAGATTTTAAACCGACCCTATCTGGACCTGGGATTATCGCAACAAACCATCACCACCATGTCAGCATCCCTGAGAACATCTACAAAGAGGCAGTACCTAACCAACATCAAGAAATGGGAGAGGTACTGCCAAGAAACGGGGACTGCTTACGAAACAGCCACAGTAGCCAATGTTCTCGAGTTCCTGGCCTACTTACATCATCATGAGGATATGAGCTACAGTGCCATCAACACGGCACGTAGTGCCCTCTCCAACTACCTCAAACCTGCAGGACATCAGCCCATGGGGTCCCATCCGCTGGTGGTCAAACTGATGAGGGGCATATATAACATTAAGCCCCCCAAGCCTAGATATACTCAAATTTGGGACATCAGTGTTGTGCTCACATACCTTCGGGACAGACCACCAGCAGGATCCCTCAGCCTTGAGCAATTGACATTAAAAACGCTCATGCTTATGGCACTAGTATCTGCACAGAGGGTCCAGTCATTGCATAAACTTCGACTGGACAGCATGGAAACAACGTCAGACCAGGTAACCTTCACTATACAAGGTCTGATAAAACAAAGCAGGCCAGGAACATCCAACACGCTAGTGGTATTCCGGGCCTACCCACCAGAGCCACGATTGTGTGTGGTGACCCACATCAAACTTTATATTGACACAACCCATAATATCCGAGGAAGTGAAAGAGCCTTATGGGTCAGCCACAAAAAACCACATGGCAGGGTAACGAGCCAGACCATTTCAAGATGGTTAAAACGGGTATTGGAAGCTGCTGGAATAGACATTAATGTATATAAATCTCATTCCACCAGGGCAGCATCCACATCAACGGCAGCAAGGATGAATGTGCCTATTGACCTTATCCTAAACAAAGCAGGATGGTCGAGGGAATCCACATTCCGGACGTTCTATGACAAGCCTTTGGTGAAGCCTGATTTATTTGCAGCAAGAATATTAGAAACTGCAAATATTTAATTTAATGCCCGGGGGAGCTATTTGTGTTTGTTATTGTTAATAAATACCGTTTTGTTTTGAAAACAGATTCATTGGTTGATTACAATAACACTTCCTTCCTCAAGAGCTTTCGGCAGTGAGTGAGTAAAACTGTTACACGGTTTGAAATCACAGAGCTTTGAAATCTTCACGAAGTCACTCACGTGACTCCGAAGTAAAATAGTAAGATTAAACGAGAACTTACCAGTTTGAAGTTTGATCTGTACTTTATGAGGAGTTACGATGAGGGATTACGTGCCCTCCGCTCCCACCCTCATTACATGGATCAAACTGATAATTGATGTCTCTTTATTCTTTACTATGTTACTTCAAATACGTGTGTCTGTCTGTGATTCCACACCGCTGCTTGGAAGCAAGACGCGCCTGCGCCCTGAGCGGGCTTCTTCACGTAATCCCTCATCGTAACTCCTCATAAAATACAGATCAAACTTCAAACTGGTAAGTTCTCGTTTAATCTTACTATTTTGGTCGGTCGGGAATGCTGTAGACCCAGCATTTCATGTGGCTTTTGAGTTTGTCAGTGGGTTTTCTGGATTTAGTACTAAACTGTCACCAGAATGATAGACGTCAGATATACATGGAGGCAAGAATCATTTCTTATTATTTCTGGAGATGGTTGGCATTTTCATTCATTATCGATAGCACAACATGAATTCTGAAGAATTCCGATGAACACAGTGAGCTCCGCTTTATTTGTTACGCAAGGCACAAATGCGTCAAGACTTTCTTTAAAAAAAAACACTTTAAAATGCCTTTAAGTTTTTGGGCCAGTGGCAGCCAGCTGGTACTGTGAGCAGCCGGCTGTGTACGGTACAGTCAAGGGGTCCAGAATAAGGGGTCACAGTTTAAGGATGAGGGGGAAGTCTTTTAGGACCGAGATGAGAAAAACATTTTTCACACAGTGAGTGGTAAATCTGTGGAATTCTCTGCCACATAACGTAGTTGCGTCCAGTTCATTGGCTATATTTAAGAGGGAGTTAGATGCTGTCCTTGTGGCTAAAGGTACCAGGGGGGATGGAGAAAAGGCAGGTTACAAGATACTGAGTTGGATGATCAGCCATGATCATATTGAATGGTGGTGCAGGCTCGAAGGGCCGAATGGCCTACTCCTGCAAAATATTTTCTATGTTTCTATGAATCAGAAGATGCTGGTACTGTTGATTGTCTGCTCCTCGACAGGTTCAAGGAGGAATTATATTAGGAATACTTCTCCATCCATTTCCCACCACGGATGGTCGACCTACTGAGTTTTCCTGGCACTTTGGAGGGGAATGGACAGGCGACGTGTCGGGTCTTGACCCTGCTGTTCCTCCAGTTTGGGCATCACCTCACTCGGGCAATGGAGGAGACCCAGGACAGTAAGCAAGTAAAGCAAGTAACTTTATTAGCCAAGTATTCACATACAAGGAATTTGCCTTGGTTCTCCGTCCACAGTAACAACATGACATACAGTGACCGTTACGAATGACTCAGAAAACACTAAAGATTAATAATAATAAAACATTAATGATGAATAGAGCCAGGATGATTAGGCACTAAAAAAACTCTGAAATATGCAGGCAAAAGAGTAAAATAAAATTACAAAAAAGGCACAAAAAAGGCATTTTTTCCGCCACCAAAATATGGTTTAAAATGATAATATAAAGGTATACTACATTAAATGACCAAAGTTGCCTGGTTGCACATAATTTACTAGCATTTTTTTCAAAATATCTGGTGTTAATCTATGCCGTCTGTCAGACAGAATATGCTTCAAATTTGTGAAAAACTTATTTCTACCCAAGCTGAGGTCACTGGTGCATACCCGAAACAAGCTACAGACTCTATATTCAAGTCGATATCTTGTGCATTACCTTTGAGAACTTTAGCACTGTTTTCTATTTCTTCAAGGTCTTGGTTAACTAAATCACTCTCACATTTTCATTGTATGTCTTTACCTACATCGCCAGGAACTTTACGAATATCGTCAGTTACTTTGTTGAAAACCTGTAAGTTATTGACTAATGTTTCGCCACGTTTCTCAAGGGAAGTGATAGCTTGTGGGAAGTTTGCAAAATTGGAAGCAATAAACACAAGATCGCGGCGAAGATACTTTTTCTGCATGATTTCAATGACGATCCTGAGTGCAGCAGATTATTCTTCTTCAAAACAGATGACAATTTATTTAATCTTTCAAAATTTGCAGCATAGTAGAGTACAGCAGAGAGTCATTTACCCCACCTAGTCAAAACGGGCGGAGAAGGTAGCGGAATCGCAGGTGCTATTTCCTTGAACAACTGCACACGTGAAGGTGCTTTAAGGAAGATTTTCTTGACATTGGAAACTAGGCGATCAACATTAGGAAACAAGCTATGTATGTGCTTGGCAATTCAATGAAGTCCTTGAGCTAAGCATGTCAAATGCAACATTTTGGGGAATAAAACTTTAAGTCACAAACAGAAGACCATTCTCGTGTTTTATTCCTTCTGGCCAAAGTACAGCAAGTGAAGATGTAAACAACTGAGCGATAGTTGAGCTGTTTGACTTCTCTAATACTTCCGATGTCAACAAATAATCCTTTGATGATTGACCTGCCTCCATTGGACCGATGACCACATTGGCAACATATCTCCCCACAGCATTGTCTCCTCTTATGAGACGCATATTTTGCTGCATGCAACTTCATCTCTAATTTTCTGCACAACAATGTTGAAGTTGCTGTCAACATCATTTTTCCATAACGATAACTCGCTAGGTATACGTTCCTCTGTGTCTTTCTCTAAAAAACCTCTCAGACATTTGTTTCCAATTTCCACAGTGGAATTCCAGCATCAATGAATGCCTTGCACAGATCACTCTAAAATTCAGATTTGCGACTGGAGCCAGCAGTAAATGTAGTGTGGCGCCAAGTTTGGGTATTTCGCTTGGGTAGTCTACACCCCAGCAGCATCAACATTGATTTTAGATAGCCGTTGTCTTCTCCCTCCTCCCCCTACCCTTCCCAACTCTCCTTCTAGTCCTACTGTCTCTGCCAGTTCCTTGCTCCCCCCCCCCGCCCACACACATCAGTCTGAAGAGGGGTCTTGGCCCGAAATGTCACCTATTCCTTCTCTCCGTAGATGCTGCCTCAACTGCTGAGTTTCTCCAGCATTTTTTGTCTACCTTCGATTTTTTTCCAGCATCTGCAGTTCTTTCTTAAATAGATCTTGGAGAAGACTGAACCAGCGGCCAGCGGCACGAACGAATGAATGACCGATGGTGGCGCCCCCAGTTTCGCCCTGGTGGTGGAAGTTTTCTCGTAAGTTATACTATGTTAACACGTCAGTAATAACATTAATATTAATGTTACTTAGAGATAATATATATAAGCATCTTGATAAACAGGGTCTGATTAGGAACAGTCAACATGGATTTGTGCCTGGAAGGTCATGTTTGACTAATCTTCTTGAATTTTTTAAGAGGTTGTTACTAGGGAAATTGACGAGGGTAAAGCAGTGGATGTTGTCTATATGGACTTTAGTAAGGCCTTTGACAAGGTTCCTCATGGAAGGTTGGTTAAGAAGGTTCAACTGTTGGGTATAAATGCAGGAATAGCAAGATGGATTCAACAGTGGCTGAATGGGAGAAGCCAGAGGGTAATGGTGGATGGTTGTTTGTCGGGTTGGAGGCAGGTGACTAGTGGGGTGCCTCAGGGATCTGTGTTGGGTCCTTTGTTGTTTGTCATGTACATCAATGATCTGGATGAAGGTGTGGTAAATTGGATTAGTAAGTATGCAGATGATACCAAGATAGGGGGTGTTGTGGATAATGAAGAGGATTTCCAAAGTCTACAGAGTGATTTAGGCCATTTGGAAAAATGGGCTGAAAGATGGCAGATGGAGTTTAATGCTGATAAATGTGAGGTGCTACATCTTGGCAGGAGAAATCAAAATAGGACGTACATGGTAAATGGTAAGGAATTGAAGAATACAGTTGAACAGAGGGATCTGGGTATAACCGTGCATAGTTCCTTGAAGGTGGAATCTCATATAGATAGGGTGGTAAAGAAAGCTTTTGGTATGCTAGCCTTTATAAATCAGAGCATTGAGTATAGAAGCTGGGATGTAATGTTAAAATTGTACAAGGCATTGGTGAGACCAAATCTGGAGTATGGTGTACAATTTTGGTCGCCCAATTATAGCAAGGATGTCAACAAAATAGAGAGAGTACAGAGGAGATTTACTAGAATGTTGCATGGGTTTCAACAACTAAGTTACAGAGATAGGTTGAGTAAGTTAGGTCTTTATTCTCTGGAGCGCAGAAGGTTAAGGGGGGACTTGATAGAGGTCTTTAAAATGATGAGAGGGATAGACAGAGTTGATGTGGACAAGCTTATCCCTTTGAGATTAGGGAAGATTCAAACAAGAGGACATGACTTCAGAATTAATGGACAGAAGTTTAGGGGTAATATGAGGGGGAACTTCTTTACTCAGAGTGGTAGCGGTGTGGAATGAGCTTCCAGTGGAAGTGGTGGAGGCAGGTTCATTGGTATCATTTAAAAATAAATTAGATAGGCATATGGATGAGAAGGGAATGGAGGGTTATGGAGGGTTATGGTATGAGCGGGCAGGTGGGACTAAGGGAAAAAAAGTTATTCGGCACGGACTTGTAGGGCCGAGATGGCCTGTTTCCGTGCTGTAATTGTTATATGGTTATATTAATGTGTTAACATAGAAAACGGCATTGTAATCACGGTACAACTAGAGAAAATAGCATAACCTTTTAGAAAAACGGCAAAAAAGGCTAATTTTTTTTTGCAACAATACATAGAAGTACCTACTAGAGAAGGGGCGGTACTGGACCTCCTGTTAGGAAATGAGATGGGTCAGGTGGCAAAGGTATGCGTTGGGGAACAATTCGGGTCCAGTGATCACAATACCATTAGTTTCAATATAATTATGGAGAGGGACAAAACTGGACCTAGGGTTGAGATTTTTGATTGGAGAAAGGCTAACTTTGAGGAGATGCGAGGATTTAAAAGGAGCAAATTGGGACAGTTTGTTTTATGGGAAAGATGTGGAAGAGAAATGGAGTACATTTCAAGGTGAAATTTTAAGACTACAGAAACTTTATGTCCCTGTTTGGTTGAAAGGAAATCGTAAAATTTGTAAAGAGCCATGGTTTTCAAGGGAAATTGGACACTTGGTTCGGAAAAAGAGGGAGATCTACAATAATTATAGGCAGCATGGAGTAAATGAGGTGCTTGAGGAGTATAAAAAATGTAAAAAGAATCTTAAGAAAGAAATTAGAAAAGCTAAAAGAAGAAATGAGGTTGCTTTGGCAAGTAAGGTAAAAGTAAATCCGAAGGGTTTCTACCGCAATATTAATAGCAAAAGGATAACGAGGCATAAAATTGGTCCATTAGAGAGTCAGAGTGGACAACTATCTGCAGAGCCAAAAGAGATGGGGGAGATATTGAACAGTTTCTTTTCTTCGGTATTCACCAAGGAGAAGGATATTGAATTATGTGAGGTAAGGGAAACAAGTAGAGTAGCTATGGAAACTATACTGACACTTTTGAGAAATATAAAAGTGGATAAGTCTCCAGGTCCAGACAGGATATTCCCTAGGACATTGAGGGAAGTTAGTGTAGAAATAGCAGGGGCTATGGCAGAAATATTTCAAATGTCATTAGAAACGGGAATAGTGCCGGAGGATTGGCGTACTGCGCATGTGGTTCCATTGTTTAAAATGGGGTCTAAAAGTAAACCTAGCAATTATAGACCTGTTAGTTTGACGTCAGTGGTGGGCAAATTAATGGAAAGAATACTTAGAGATAATATATATAAGCATCTGGATAAACAGGGTCTGATTAGGAACAGTCAACATGGATTTGTGCCTGGAAGGTCATGTTTAACTAATCTTCTTGAATTTTTTGAAGATGTTACTCGGGAAATTGATGAGGGTAAAGCAGTGGATGTTGTGTATATGGACTTCAGTAAGGCCTTTGACAAGGTTCCTCATGGAAGGTTGGTTAAGAAGGTTCAATGGTTGGGTATTAATGGTGGAGTAGCAAGATGGATTCAATAGTGGCTGAATGGGAGATGCCAGAGAGTAATGGTGGATGGTTGTTTGTCAGGTTGGAGGCCAGTGACGAGTGGGGTGCCACAGGGATCTGTGTTGGGCCCACTGTTGTTTGTCATGTACATCAATGATCTGGATGATGGTGTGGTAAATTGGATTAGTAAGTATGCAGATGATACTAAGATAGGTGGGGTTGCGGGTAATGAAGTAGAGTTTCAAAGTCTACAGAGAGATTTATGCCAGTTGGAAGAGTGGGCTGAAAGATGGCAGATGGAGTTTAATGCTGATAAGTGTGAGGTGCTACATCTTGGCAGGACAAATCAAAATAGGACACACATGGTAAATGGTAGGGAATTAAAGAATGTAGGTGAACAGAGGGATCTGGGAATAACTGTGCACAGTTCCCTGAAAGTGGAATCTCATGTAGATAGTGTGGTAAAGAAAGCTTTTGGTGTGCTGGCCTTTATAAATCAGAGCATTGAGTATAGAAGTTGGGATGTAATGTTAAAATTGTACAAGGCATTGGTGAGGCCAATTCTGGAGTATGGTGTACAATTTTGGTCGCCTAACTATAGGAAGGATGTCAACAAAATAGAGAGAGTACAGAGGAGATTTACTAGAATGTTGCCTGGGTTTCAGCAACTAAGTTACAGAGAAAGGTTGAACAAGTTAGGGCTTTATTCTTTGGAGCGCAGAAGGTTAAGGGGGGACTTGATAGAGGTTTTTAAAATGATGAGAGGGATAGACAGAGTTGACGTGGAAAAGCTTTTCCCACTGAGAGTAGGGAAGATTCAAACAAGGGGACATGACATGAGAATTAAGGGACTGAAATTTAGGGGTAACATGAGGGGGAACTTCTTTACTCAGAGAGTGGTAGCTGTGTGGAATGAGCTTCCAGTGAAGGTGGTGGAGGCAGGTTCGTTTTTATCATTTAAAAATAAATTGGATAGTTATATGGATGGGAAGGGAATGGAGGGTTATGGTCTAAACGCATGTGTATGGGACTAGGGGAGATTATGTGTTCGGCACGGACTAGAAGGGTCGAGATGGCCTGTTTCCGTGCTGTAATTGTTATATGGTTATTTATATGGTTATAATTTCAATCGTGAACAAAGCATTATCCTGGTGAAATCATCAAAAAAGGCATGAAAAGGCACATGGCATTAATGGCAAAATCCTGACTAATGATAAAAAATCATTGATCAAGGTCAAAGGGAGAACGTACAACCTCCGCACAGACAGCACCGGTAGTCAGGATCGAGCCTGGGTCTCTGGCGGTGAGGCAGCAACTGTATCATGTGCCAGTGTGCCGCGCAGAATGATAACATGGTTTCCTCCACCATAAACACACCCAATATGTGTGAGTAATGTCCTGTTTGCCAGCTCGTTGACCCTCTGTGTTCCCCTCCTGCAGGGTTTAGGAGCCGTTGCTGTGGACGGAGCGATGCGGACGTGAGCGGCCATTGAGGGCGGCCAGGGTGCCGGTGTACCCCCCCCCCCCCCCCCCCCATCAGCTCGGTGTGCGGGCTGAGTTTTGAGGGGCTGAGCTTCGATGGAGGACCAAATGACGGAGCACAACAAGGAGAAGCGTTATGAATGTGACGTGTGTGGCAAGGGCTCCCAGAGCCCGAGTGAGCTGGAGATCCACCGGCGGGTGCACACGGGAGAACGCCCCTTCAACTGCTCGGAGTGTGGCAAGAGTTTCAAGACGGCGAATGTCCTCAAGGCCCACCGGCGGGTGCACACGGGCGAGAAGCCCTATGGCTGCTCCACATGCGGCAAGAGCTTTACCCAGATGTCGCGGCTGTGGGAGCACCAGCGGGTGCACAGCAGTGAGCGGCCCTTCACCTGCTCCGACTGCGGCAAAGGCTTCAAGTCGTCCAAGGACCTGAAGGTGCACAGGCGGCTGCATACCGGGGAGCGGCCCTACACCTGCAGTGACTGCGGCATGGGCTTCACCAATTCCAGCAACCTGCATAAAGCACCAGCGCACCCACACCATTGAGCGGCCGTACACCTGCACCCAGTGCGGCAAGGGCTTCCCCCACTCCAGCAACCTGCTGATGCACCAGCGCACCCACACCATTGAGCGCCCCTACACCTGCGCCCAGTGCGGCAAGGGCTTCACCAATTCCAGCAACCTGCATAAAGCACCAGCGCACCCACACCGGTGAGCGCCCCTACAATTGTGCCCAGTGCGGCAAGGGCTTCACCCACTCCAGCAACCTGCTGATGCACCAGCGCACCCACACCGGGGAGCGTCCCTACACCTGCGCCTAGTGCGGCAAGGGCTTCACCCAGTCCAGCAGCCTGCAGCTGCACCAGCGAACACACACCGGGGAGCGCCCCTACACCTGCGCCCAGGGCGGCAAGGGCTTCACCTGCTCCTCCAGGCTGCTGTCCCACCAGCGGGTGCACGCCGGCAACCGTCCCGTCCCCAGCCTGGTGTGTGGAGAGCTCTTTGCCATGGGCTCTGACGCCCTGTCTCACCAGCACGTGCACACCAGTGGCCAGACCTATGACTACCAGTGCTGTGGTGAGACGTTTGACAGCTTGCGGGGATTGACGCAGCACCGGCGGGCCCACGCCGGCGAACAGCTGCTCCCACTGTGACAAGAGGATGGAGGCTGTGGGAGCATTAGCGGATACACACCAGAGAGAGACCCTTTGTGTGCGCTGAGTGTGGCAAGAGTTTCACCTGCATGTCCAGCCTGTGGCAGTACCGGTGTACCCACAGCGGTGAGCGTCCCTTCCCCTGCCCGTCCTGTGGTAAGGGCTTCACCCACTTTGTCCACCTGCTGGAGCACCGGCGAGTCCACATCGGGCAGCGCCCCTTCACCTGCCCGCTCTGTGGCAAGGCCTTTGCCCGCTCCTCCAGCCTGGTGGCACACCGCCACATGGATAGGCGCTGTTTAGGTAAACACAATATGCTGAAAGGAATGGGTTACGATTCTGGTCGAGACCCTCCTCTGGACCCGAAATGTCACCCAGTCCTTCTCTCCAGAGTTGCTGCCTGTCCATCTGAGTTACTCCAGCATCTTATGTCCTTTTTTGTAAACCAGCATCTGCAGTTCTTTGTTTTTAAACCATTCTAGTTAACTGTGTGCAATACTCCAAATGCTACCTGACAAATGTCCCCTTAAAGCTGCACATATACATTCCTTATCTCACACCCTTTTATCTCCTTACTTTCCCTCGCCTCTGACACTTACTTCACTCATCTGCCGATCACCCCCTCATCTATTAACATAGTTTCAGTCTGAAGAAGGGTCCTGACCTGAAATGTCACCTATCCATGTTCTCCACATATGCTGCGTTACCCGCCGAGTTACTCCAGCACTGTGTGAAATGTCACCTATCCATGTTCTCCACAGATGCTGCCTGAACTGCAGAGTTACTCCAGCATTCTGTTAAACGTCACCTATCCATGCTCTCCAGAAATGCTGCCTGACCTGCTGAGTTACTGCAGCACTTCGTGTTGGACTCATGAGTAATACAGTGTGGAAACAGGACCTTCGGCCCAACTTGACCACACCGACCAACATGTCCCGGCTACACTAGTCCCACCTGCCTGCATTTGATCCATATCCCTCCAAATTTGGCCTATCCATGTAACACTCCATAACAGTTTCTTAAATGTTAGGATAGTCCCAGCCTCAACTACCTCCTCCGGCAGCTTGTTCCATACATCCATCGCCCTCTGTTAAAAGGTTACCCCTCAGATTCCTGTAATCTTTTCCCCTTCACCTTGAACCCATGTCATCTGGTCCACAATTCCCACACTCTGGGCAAGAGATTCTGTGCATCTAACTAAATTGTGTTCTATGCAAGATTCCAGCATCTGCAGTTTCTTGTGTCTCCATCACCTATATACACCTATCGCTTCTGAAGAAGGATCTCAACCTGAAACATCACCCATTCCTTCTCTCTAGAGATGCTGCCTGTCCCGCTGTTACTCCCTCATTTTGTATCCACCTATCACTTGTCAGACTTTGTCCAACCCCCATCTCTCTTTACCAGCTTCCTCTCCAATCAGTCTGTAGAAGAGTCTTTACTCAAAACATCATCTGTCCATTCCCTCTAAAGCGGTGGAGGATCTCAGTGGGCCAGGCCGCATCTGTAGAGGGAAGGCAATCCAAGGCGACCACTCCCACCTCTCCTTTCCAACTTTCTCCATCCCCCACACCAAGCAGTCTGAAGAAGAGTCCTGACCTAGAATGTTGCCTGTCCATGCTCTCCACAGGTGCAACTTACTCCAGGAGATTGTGTGTCTTTTTGTAAACCAGCATCTGCAGTTCCTTGTATCTAGACTAGGCGTGCATTACACCCTACACTTGCGCTCCAGACCTGCTGGGTCTCCCGGGTGCCAACCATTTTAACTCCCCTTCCCATTCCCACACGATCGTTCTGTGCTGGCCCTCCTCCATTGCCAGAGTGAGGTGGCACGCAAACTGGAGGAACAGCACCTCATAGCTTACAGCCCAATGACATGAACATTGAATTCTCCAAATTAAACGGACATCCTCCCCCCTCCCTCGTGGGCCAACTCTTCGTCATTCCTCTGTCTTTTTCTCGCTGGACGAATTTTAAATATGTTTTAAAAGTATGTTTTAGTGTTTCTAGGTTTGTTTTACATGGGGGGAGGGGAATCCCAATTCCATCTTTCCGACGCGACGGCTTCGGACATCACTCCGTCGGCAGCGGCGACTGCGGAGGGTTCAACAGCCCCGACCACTGGTGAACAAACGAGGAAGATGATTGAACTTTATTACCTTCCATCACAGTGAGGGATGTGGATTCTGCTGTGGTGGATGTTTCTGTTCATTTTTATTTTATGTGGCTGTGTGTCTTGTTGCTTTTTACTTAGTATGGCTGTACGGGAATTCAAATATCACTCCACCTTAATTGGTGCATGTGACAATAAATTTGAACTTGAAAAGCTTTCCTCTATATCTATATCTCCATAATTATAAAACTTTGATCTTGGGTGTGTGTGTGTGTTTGTTTATTTGTTTGTGTGTCGTCACATCTCAAAAAAACAACGCGCTAATGACCCCCTCTCCCCCGCCCTCTTCCCCCCTCTGTCTCTGCCCCCCCCCCCCTCTCTAGACGTGCCTGCGAGTTGGGGCTTTCGTCCCCTGGCATCTCTTCCCCGGTCTCTCTTCTCCCCCTCCCTCCCAGCCTACCTACCCTCCCCCCTCCTCTCTCTCCCCTCCTCTCTCTCTCCCCTCCTCTCGCCTCCTCCTCTCTCTCCCCCCTCCTCTCTCTCCCCCAGCCTCTCATTTTCTCCCCTCTCTCTCCCCCTTTCCCTCCTCCCCACCTTTCTTCTTATTTTTGAGATAAAATAAAGCTGCAAAGCTGCTTCAGAGAGTGAGTCGGTGAAGGGGTGAGGGGATATGTGTGTGGGGGAGGACTAGAGAGGGGGAGTGAGTGAGGGAACACTGAGGCAGTAGAGGGAGTGGAGAGATGAGGCTATAATCCGGGGATGGAGGGAAGAAGGGAGGTGGGCTAGAGAGGAGGGAGGGAGGGAGTGAAGGGATGGATGGAGCAGGGGATGAGGGAACACTGGGAGTAGAGGGAGTGAACAAGCGTGGGGTGGAGGGAGCGAAGAACGGGAGGAGTGAGAGGCGGAGCTGGTGGAAGGGAGTGGACGGATGGAGGAACAGAGGAAGGAGGGATTGAGGGAAGAGTGAGAGGGGGGAAGGAGGAGAGAGTGAGGGGACTGGTGGGGAGAAGGATTGATGGAACAGGTTAGGGAAGGAGAGAGGGCGGTTTGAGATAGAGGGAGGAGGGAACAGAACTGGAAGGGAAAGGAGAGGAGGGGAGCGCGTGCGCGGGGAGAGGAGGTGGAGGCGGCGGCCCCGTGGACAGTGGAGCCGGGGTAGAGAGAGAGAGAGAAATCCTTCCCCTCTATATTGTTTTCTCTCCATCCTCTCTCACTCTCACTCTCTCTCTCCCCCCTCTCTCTCTCTGTTTCTCCCTCTCCCTCTCTTGTCTATGTTACCTTCTCCCAACTAACAATGATCTATTCTACATTGTCCTTGAACTCTATTCCCCTTGTCCTGTTTTCACACCTTACACTTCCTTATCTCTGTACCTCCCATCACTGAAGAAGGGTATCAACCTAAAACGTCAAATTCCTTCTCTCCACAGACGCTGCCCGACCCACATGCCTCCTCACCGCCTCCTATCTCCTCACAACCCCCGACCCTTCTCCCCCTCCCCTCACCTCCACCATCCACATCCCCGTCCCCATTCCCCCCCCCCCCCGACTCCTCCCCCCCCCCCCTTCAAGCACTAGTAATGTTCACGCGTCAGTAAGGTCCTGTTTGCCAGCTTGTTGACCCTCTGTGATCCCCTCCTGCAGGGTTTAGGAGCCGTTGCTGTGGACGGAGAGACGGGGACGTGAGCGGCCATTGAGGGAGGCCAGGTGAGGTGAGCGCTCCATCTGCTCGCTATGCGGGCTGAGCTTCGGTGGAGGACCACATAGTGGGGCACATGAAGTCTTATGAAGAAAGACTGGATAGACTTGGTTTATACTCTCTAGAAGTTAGGAGATTGAGAGGGGATCTTATAGAAACTTACAAAATTCTTAAGGGTTTGGACAGGCTAGATGCAGGAAGATTGTTCCCGATGCTAGGGAAGTCCAGGACAAGGGGTCACAGCTTAAGGATAAGGGGGAAATCCTTTAAACCGAGATGCGAAGAACTTTTTTCACACAGAGAGTGGTGAATCTCTGGAACTCTGCCACAGAGGGTAGTTGAGGCCAGTTCATTGGCTATATTTAAGAGGGAGTTAGATGTGGCTAAGGGGATCAGGGGGTATGGAGAGAAGGCAGGTATGGGATACTGAGTTGGATGATCAGCCATGATCATATTGAATGGCGGTGCAGGCTCAAAGGGCCGAATGGCCTACTCCTGCACCTAATTTCTGTTTCTATAAAGGCGACGCGTTATGAGTGCGATGTGTGTGGCAAGGCCTGGCAGAGTCCGAGCCAGCTGGAAGATGCACCAGCGGGTTCACACGAGCGAGAGGCCCCGTGACTGCTACACGTGCGTCGTCGTCCACGAACCTGACGGTTCACAAGTGCCTGCGCACTGGGGAGCAGCGCTACACCTGTAGCGACTGCGGCAAAGGCTTCACCCGATCCAACAGCCTGCTGCTGCACCAGCGCACCCACACGGCGAGCGCCCCTTCACCTGCGCCCAATGCGGCAAGGGCTTCATCAACTCCTCCAACCTGCTATCCCACCAGCGGGTGCACGCCTGCGACCGTCCCGTCTCCAGCCCGGTGTGTGAAGATAGTTTTGCCATGGCCTCCCACACTAGTGACCAGCCCTACGACTGCCCGTACTGTGGTGAGGAGTTTGACAGCTCGCCGGGGTTGCGGCAGCACCGGCGGGCCCACGCCGGCGAGCAGCTGCTCCCACTGCGGCAAGCGTTTTAATAGCGCACGGGGGCTTCGGGAGCACCAGCGGATATACACCAGAGAGAGACCTTTTGTGTGCGCTGAGTGTTGCAAGGGTTTCACACGCATGTCCAGTCTGTGGCGGCACCGGTGTACCCACAGCGGTGAGCATCCCTTACCTTGCCCGTCCTGTGGTAAGGGCTTCACCCGCCTTGACTACCTGCTGGAGCGTCACCCAGTCCTTCTCTCCAGAGATGCTGCCTGTCCCGCTGAGTTACTCAAGCATTTTGTGTCCTTTTTTGTAAACCAGCATCTGCAGTTCCTTGTTTTTAAACCATTCTGGTTAACAATCTCTGCACCTTCCCCAAAGCCCCCACATCAGTCCTGTAATGGAGTGACCAGAACTGTATGCAATACTCCAAATGCTACCTGACCAATGTCCCTTAAAGCTGCACAATACATTCCTCTCCATATCTCACATCCTTTTATCTCCTTATTTTCCCTCGCCTCTGTCACTTACTTCACTCCTCTGCCGATCACCCCCTCATCTGTTAATGTAGTGTCAGTCTGAACAAGGGTCCCGACCCGAACTGTCACCTATCCATGTTCTCCACAGATGCTGCCTGACCCGCTGAGGTACTACAGCACTCTGTGAAATGTCACCTATCCATGTTGTCCACAGATGCTGCCTGACCCGCTGAAGTACTACAGCACTCTGTAAAACGTCAGCTATCCATGTTCCTCACAGATGCTGCCTGACCCATCGAGTTACTGCAGCACTTAGTGTTAGAGTCATAGAGTGATACAGTATGGAAACAGGACCTTCGGCCCAGCTTGGCCACACCAACCAACATGTCCCGGCTAGACTAGTCCCACCTGCCTGCGGTTGGTCCAAACTTGTCCTATCCATGTACCTGTCTATAATTGTTTCTTAAAAGTTGGGATAGACCCAGCATCAGCTACCTCCTCTGGCAGATTGTTCCATACACCCATCACCCTCTGTTGAAAAGTTACTGCTCAGATTCCAATTAAATATTTTCCCCTTCACCTCGAACCCTTGTCCTCTGGGCCTCGATTCCCTCTCTCTGGCCTTCACATTTTTAAACTGTAATGTTTAATTATTAGTGTTTAATGTTTTATGTGTAATTCGTAATTGTTGTTGTGTGTCGTGTTGTTACTTGCGAGTGGAGCACCAAGGCAAATTCCTTGTATGTGACATACTTGGCCAATAAACATATTCATTCATTAATTCATTAAAAACACTTGTTGACGTGGCCTCCACAGCCGTCTGTGGCAATAAATTCCACATATTTACCACTCTGACTAAAGGAATACCTACTCCTTCCTAAAGATACGTCCTTTAATTTTGAGGCTATGACCTTTCCCACCAGTGGAAACATCCTCTCCACATCCACTCTTTCCAGGACTTCCACTAGTCGGTATGTTTCAATGAGATCTGGGGCTTAAAGCTCTTCACAATGTTTTATGCTGATGGGGGGGATTACTGCAACCTCATAGAGCCATAGAGCAGGGAAACAGCCCTTTCGGCCCATCTCGTCCATACTGACTACGGACGGATCCCCATTCCAAACTAGTCTCATTCTCCTGCGTTTGGCCCATATCCCACTGAACCTTTCCTCTCTAGGTACCTGCGTAAGTGTCTTTCAAAGTGCGGCACGGTGGCTCAGCGATAGAGTTGCTGCCTCACAGCGCCAGAGATCCGGTTACGATCCTGTACGAAGTGTCTACGTTCTCCCCGTGACCGGCGTGGGCTTTCTCCGGTCTCCACCCACACTCCAGGTTTGGGGGTTAATTAGCTTGGTGTAATTATAAATTGTTCCGACAGGTGCGGGTTTGTAGGTTAATTGGCTTCTGTATAAATTGTAAACTGTCCCTAGTGTGTGTAGGGTAGTGTAAGTGATCACTGGTCGGCGCAGACTCACTGGGCCGAAGGGCCTGTTTCCAGGATCTATCACCAAACTAAACCTAGAACTAGTGTATCAGTGGGTGATTGACAGTCAGCGTCAGTCGGTGGGCTGTTTCTGCGCTGTATCTCTATAGGGAGTTTACGAAGTTGCCACGCAACGCCAACTGGAGTACACGCGATAGAAACATAGAAACATAGAAATTAGGTGCAGGAGTAGGCCATTCGGCCCTTCGAACCTGCAGGACCATTCCAAACTAGTCTCATTCTCCTGCGTTTGGCCCATATCCCACTGAACCCTTCCTCTCTAAGTAGCTGCGTAAGTGTCTTTCAAAGTGCGGCACGGTGGCTCAGCGATAGAGTTGCTGCCTCACAGCGCCAGAGATCCGGTTACGATCCTGTACGAAACATAGAAACATAGAAACATAGAAATTAGGTGCAGGAGTAGGCCATTCGGCCCTTCGAGCCTGCACCGCCATTCAAAATGATCATGGCTGATCATCTAACTCAGTATCCCGTACCTGCCTTCTCTCCATACCCTCTGATCCCCTTAGTCACAAGGGCCACATCTAACGCCATCTTAAATATAGCCAATGAACTGGCCTCAACTACCCTCTGTGGCAGAGAGTTCCAGAGATTCACCACTCTGTGTGAAAAAAGTTCTTCTCATCTCGGTTTTAAAGGATTTCCCCTTTATCCTTAAGCTGTGACCCCTTGTCCTGGACTTCCCTAACATCGGGAACAATCTTCCTGCATCTAGCCTGTCCAACCCCTTAAGAATTTTGTTTCTATAAGATACCCTCTCAATCTTCTAAATTCTAGAGAGTATAAACCAAGTCTATCCAGTCTTTCTTCATAAGACAGTCCTGACATCCCAGGAATCAGTCTGGTGAACTGTCTCTGCACTCCCTCTATGGCAATAATGTCCTTCCTCAGATTTGGAGACCAAAACTGTACGCAATACTCCAGGTGTGGTCTCACCAAGACCCTGTACAACTGCAGTAGAACCTCCCTGCTCCTATACTCAAATCCTTTTGCAATGAAAGCTAACATACCATTCGCTTTCTTTACTGCCTGCTGCACCTGCATGCCTACCTTCAATGACTGGTGTACCATGACACCCAGGTCTCGCTGCATCTCCCCCTTTCCCAATCGGCCACCATTTAGATAATAGTCTGCTTTCCCGTTTTTGCCACCAAAATGGATAACCTCACATTTATCCACATTATACTGCATCTGCCAAACATTTGCCCACTCACCCAGCCTATCCAAGTCACCTTGCAGTCTCCTAGCATCCTCCTCACAGCTAACACTGCCTCCCAGCTTAGTGTCATCCGCAAATTTGGAGATATTGCCTTCAATTCCCTCATCCAGATCATTAATATATATTGTAAATAGCTGAGCCTTGCGGTCCCAGCACTGAGCCTTGCGGTCCCAGCACTGAGCCTTGCAGGTAAGTACTTCCATCGTTTCCTGCGTAGCGGCCCGTTAAAAACACCGAAATGGCCATTTTATGTGCTGTAAATTATTATGGAAATCGGGGAAAGCGCGAGAGACATCTATCCGCTTCCCTATCCGGTAATTTGTCCTCACGTTTGGAATTCTGAAGTAGGATAAATGTCTCTCACGGTTACCCCGATTTCCACAATTATTTACAACGAAAAATTGACCATTTCTGTAGTTTTAAAGGGTAAGAAAGTAAGCGTTTCGTGCATTCAGTGTTGCCGGAAGCTGCAATGTACTCCACATGGATGGAGCTGCTCTGTGCGCCACGCGCTTTGACCCGATGACCTTACGTGCAACGTTACATGCAACTATATGGAGGTTGTACGGCAGTCGAGGTCACGACCCGTGACCCGTACTGTTGCCACGCAACACCTTCTGGAGTACAAGCGGTGAATGGCTGGCTGCCAATACAGCGGGCCTGTCTTCCGTCCCATCATCCGGACTCCAAGCTGACTGGTTCCACACTCCCGTACCCCGGGCCGTCAGTCCCCCCGTGTGGGAGACATAGGGGAGGAGGGGTGACCGCACACAGTGAGGGGGAGACAGAGGTAGAGTGAGGGGGAGACAGGGGGGGGGGAGATGGAGGAGCAAGATAGGGGGGTTGAGAAGGGAAGAGGGGGCAGAGGGGAGGGGACAGAGGTGGGGGATCGGGGCAGAGAGAGGGGGGAGAGAGAGGGGGGTAAGGGAGGGGGTGGGGAGAGAGAGGGGAGGCCCGGGCCGAGCCAAGGACCGGACCCCGGGCCGAGATTAGGACAGGACCGGTCCCGAGCCGAGGAACGAACCCGAGCCGAGTCATTTTTTTTTCAAAGTTTTGTTGGATTTGTGAACATTTTCATAAATAACAATTGAAATAAAGCACGATTTTTTTTAGATAAGGCGTTTTCAGACTGCACGGGATAAATCTCTACCGGAATATGTAAACAAATAATCGTTCGCTCGTCGGTTTTTCGAGAAGATGTCATTATACACAAACATACAAACGCACACACGATCAAACGCACTCACATCCAAGATGTGACTTTTGGTAGTTATTAGACCAATTGGGACCCGTTGGGTCCCGTCCCCTCAAAGCAAGGTTGCGGAAGGGCTGGAGCGGCCAGCACACACACACTAACCATCCACACACAAACTAACCACCCCACACATACACTAACCACCTTCCTACACACACACACACACTGTAACCACCCCCCCCCCCTTTGATATTATATTAATATTGTTCATTGGCTTATTTTAACCCATCCCCGCCCTATCCACTGACGCATAGCCGCTAACTGGCAGGCGCGTCTAGAGAGGGAGATAGAGAGCGAGCAGTGACAGAGGGGCAGAGAGAGAGAGAGAGAGGGGGAAGAGCTGGGCGGATGGGGGGAGAGGGAAAGCGAGAGAGAGGGGCAGCGGGGAGGAGGAGGGGAACAGGAGGAGGGGGAGAGGAGGAGGAGGAGGAGGAAGGGAGAGAGGGGGGTGAGGAGGAGGGTGGGAGAAAAGGAGACGGAGATAGGAAGAGGGGGGAGATGAGGAGGGGGGGGATGGTGAGAGGAAGAGGGGGAGGGTAGGAGGGGGAAGAGGAGCGGGGCGGGTGGCCCCGGGCTGGGCTGCGGTCAGGGCTGGGCTGGGCTTGCGAGTGGCGCGACCTGGCGACGTCACTCGCAGTGTTAACACAGCGTGTAGCCATTGTGACGTCATCACATCATCAGCCAAAACTAGCGGTTTTATTTTCTAAGTAATTTCAGATTTTTGAACATTTTATTTAATAACTCGAGAAATAATGCGTGATTTTTTTCAGATAAGGCGATTTTGACTTCACGGGATAAATCTTCACAGGAATATGTAAAAAATTACATCGTCGTTTTTTCGAGCAGATGTGATTATACACACAACCAAGATCAGTTTAAATAGTTACTAGACCAAGTGCAGACCCGTTGGGTCTGTTTCCCCAATGCGCGTTTGCGAGGGGGTGGGGAGGGGGGGGGGGGGCTGCGGCATCACACTAACCACCCCGCAAACACACAGGCGGGGGCAGGGGGGAGAGGGAGACGGGGTGGGGAGAGGAGAGGGTGAGAAGAGGGAGGGGAGGAGGGAGAGGGGAAGAGTGGCGAGAGAGGGGGAGCGTGGAGTGGTGCAAGAGAAAGGGGAAGGTGGTAGGGGGGAGATGGGGTGATGAGAGGTGGGCGAGGGGGAGAGAGGGGAGGATGGAGAGGGGTGAGGAGAGAGGGCGATGGAGAGGGGGAAGAGGGGGTGGTGAGGGGTGAGAGGGGGGAGGGGGAGAGGGTGGGGGAAGTGGAGAGAGGAAGGAGGGGTGAGGAGAGGGAGGTGGAGGGGGAGGAGAGAGGGTAGTTAGGAGAGAGGGATGGGGGAGGGGGAGAGAGGTGTCGGGGAGGGGAGAGGGAGGGATGGGGGATGGAGATGGGGTATGCGAGGGAGGGGGAAGAGTGTGGAGGGAGGGGAGAGGGGTGGGGAGAGTGGGGGGGGGGAGTGGAAGGGGGGGGGGGGGTAGGGGCAGTCCATCTATTCCCCATTCCTTATCACCGCCAATCCTCTTTCTCTATTCCCACACACGTGATCACGCGCTTCGACACAGGCTGCGGGGGGGGGGGGTGGCTGGTGCAAAGGCAAATGTAAATGAGATCCAGTCCGATTGGACATCTGTGAGGGATGGCATTGTGACATCACACGATGGAACGTTCAACAACATTCTATGGGTGAGAACTGGGTTTGTTTTACCATTTAGAAAAAAAAATTGGGGGGGGGGGCGGAGAAGGATTTTATTTAAAAAATGTTTACATAAACTCGACGAAATTTAATGAGGGGTGGATTTGAGAATGTAAAAGTGAAATCTCTACCGAAATGGAATGGGGGATTGCTGGAGTGCTAGTATGGGTGTTGTGGGCTGCAGGGACTGGTATTCAGAGGGCTTGTATTGACATTGTGGGCCGAATGAATTATTGGGCTGGCAGCTCAGTCACTCAAGCTTGGTGGGCTGGCACCTAACTCACTCACGGCTGGTCGGATGGAAGTTGACTGACGGCTATTCCTTGAAATTCCATTTCAAGCAGCGTGCAAGACCACCGAATTCAAGTGCAGTTTCATACCGCTTCAAGCAGGTGCAAGGCCACCAAATTCAAGTGCAGATTCATACCACTTCAAGCAGGGTGCAAGGCCACCAAATTCAAGTGCAGTTTCTTACCATTTCAAGCAGGGGGCAAAGCCACCAAATTCAAGTGCAGTTTCATACCATTTCAAGCAGGGTGCAAGGCCACCAAATTCAAGTGCAGTTTCATACCATTTGAGGCAGAATAAAACCACATAAAAACTACACTCACAGTTGAGTAGACATTCAGTGTGTTCAGTTGATTCACAGCTAAGACTGAGAGTCGTGACCTCTCCATATAACCATATAACCATATAACAACTACAGCACGGAAACAGGCCATCTCGGCCCTACAAGTCCGTGCCGAACAATGTTTTTTCCCCTTAGTCCCACCTGCCTGCACTCATACCATAACCCTCCATTCCCTTTTCATCCATATGCCTATCCAATTTATTTTTAAATTATACCAATGAACCTGCCTCCACCACTTCCACTGGGAGCTCATTCCACACCGTTACCACTCTCTGCGTAAAGAATATTACCCCTAAACTTCTGTCCCTTAATTCTTAAGACATGTCCTCTTGTTTGAATCTTCCCTATTCTCAAAGGGAAAGGCTTGTCCACATCAATTCTGTCTATCCCTCTCATCATTTTAAAGACCTCTATCAGGTCCCCCCTTAACCTTCTGCGCTCCAGAGAATAAAGACCTAACTTATTCAACCTATCTCTGTAACTTAGTTGTTGAAACCCAGGCAACATTCTAGTAAATCTCCTCTGTACTCTCTCTATTTTGTTGACATCCTTCCTATAATTGGGCGACCAAAATTGTACACCATACTCCAAATTTGGTCTCACCAATGCCTTATACAATTTTTACATTACATCCCAGCTTCTATACTCAATGCTCTGATTTATAAAGGCTAGAATACCAAAAGCTTTCTTTACCACCCTATCTATATGAGATTCCACCTTCAAGGAACTATGCACGGTTATACCCAGATCCCTCTGTTCAACTGTATTCTTCAATTCCCTACCATTTACCATGTACGTCCTATTTTGATTTGTCCTGCCAAGGTGTAGCACCTCACATTTATCAGCATTAAACTCCATCTGCCATCTTTCAGCCCATTTTTCCAAATGGCCTAAATCACTCTGTAGACTTTGGAAATCCTCTTCATTATCCACTTTCTTGGTATCATCTGCATACTTACTAATCCAATTTACCACACCTTCATCCAGATCATTGATGTACATGACAAACAACAAAGGACCCAACACAGATCCCTGAGGCACCCCACTAGTCACCTGCCTCCAACCCGATAAACAGTCATCCACCATTACCCTCTGGCTTCTCCCATTCAGCCACTGTTGAATCCATCTTGCTATTCCTGCATTTATACCCAACAGTTGAACCTTCTTAACCAACCTTCCATGAGGAACCTTGTCAAAGGCCTTACTAAAGTCCATATAGACAACACCATCCCTCCACCATCTTGCAGAGATTGAGACACGTCTCACTTTCGGGTTTTATAGTCCCTCCCTCGCACACCGGAATGGGCGTAGCTTTCAAGGCGTGATTGACAGGAGAGAGAATCTGACCATTTTTTAAACATTAATAAGTCTTTTATATTTTATCGATGTGAAACATCAATTGGCCCTGATGAGCGGAGAGGGACTCTGAGTAAGATGGCCAAAAATCCCAGCTGTAAGAGGTAGAGTTGTTTGTAAAATCAATATACAGTGCAAACAGGAAGTGGTCAAGTTTAGTTTTTTTTTATTATACAGATAAGATATGGATATCTATATATGTATGTAATAGGAAAGACGTCATCAAGATGGAAAGGGCCCAGAGAAGATTTACGAGGATGTTGCCAGGGCTCGATTGGCCTGAGCTACAGGGAGACGTTGGGGCAGGCTGAGCCTCTATTCCTAGGAGCACAGCAGGATAAGGGTGATCTGATGGAGGTGTGTAAAATCACGAGAGGAATAGATCCGGTAGACGCACAGTCTCTTGCCCAGTGTAGGGGAATCGAGGACCAGAGGACATAGGTTCAAGGCGAAGGGGAAAAGATTTGATAGGAAACCGATGGGAAATTTTCCATCTGGATCAAGCTGCCGGAGGAGGTAGTTGTGGTTGGAATGGGTACATGGATGTGACTCTGTGACTGGATGTTGGAGGATAGAGAGGGAATGTTGTAGAGCGGAGGAATCTCGGAGCGTAGGCACAAAGTTCCCTGAAGGTGGTGTCATAGGTAGACACACACGCCATTAACGAATACAAGTCCCATCTCCGTCTTCAGAACTTCTGGTATTATGCGTGAGTGGGGAAAGTGAGGGGGAGAGGAAGAGTTGAAGAGAGGGGAGATAGAGAGGTGGGAGAGAGAGGGAGAGGGAGAGGGAGAGGGGCGGAGGGAGAGAGAGGGGAGACTGGGGGGAAGAGATAATTCCCTTTGTCCTGTATCTGTACACTGTGGGCGGCTCGATTGTGATCATGTGTAATCATTCCGCTGGCTGGCGATCATGACACAACAAAGCGCGTCATTGTACCTCGGCACACGTGACAATAAACTAAACTAAAGTTGGGAAAAGGGGAAGTACAACGGGATCTGGGGGTCCTTGTACATCAGTCTATGAAAGTAAGCATGCAGGTACAGCAGGCAGTGAAGAAAGTCAATGGCATGTTGGCCTTTATACCAAGAGGATTCGAATATCGAAGAAAAGATGTCCTTCTGCAGTTGTACAGAACCCTAGTGAGACCACACCTGGAGTATTGTGTGCAGTTTTGGTCCCCTAATTTAAGGAAAGACATTCTTGATATTAAGGGAGTGCAGCGTAGGTTCACCAGGTTAAATCCCGGGATGGCGGGACTGTTATATGCTGAGAGAATGGGCAGGCTGGGTTTGTATACCCTGGAGTTTAGAAGGATGAGAGGATATCCCACTGAAACATATAAGATTGTTAAAGTGGAAACGCTAGGAAACATTTTCCCGATGTTGGGGGAGTCCAGAACCAGGGGCCACAGTTTAGGAATAAGGAATAAGGCATTTTAGAACGGAGACGAGGAAACACTTTTTCTCACAAAGCGTGGTGAGTCTGTGGAAATATCTGCCTCAGAGGGCGGTGGAGGCGGGTTCCTTGGATGCTTTCAAGAGAGAGCTCGACAGGGCTCGTAAAGATAGCGGAGTCAGGGAATATGGGGAGTAGGCAGGGACGGGGTCCTCATTGGGGATGATCAGCCATGATCACATTGAATGGCGGTGCTGTCTCGAAGGGCCGAATGGCATACTCCTGCACCTATTGTCTATTGTCTAAATAAGGGGATAGATGGGGAGAGGAAGAGGGGGTGTAAGAGATTGCATGGTAGAGAGAGAGAGCGAGAGGGGGGTAAACAGAGAGGGGGGGGGGGAGGGGAGGAGAGAGAGTCTCACCGCCAAAAATGACTAACAGTAACAGGATGGGCCGAGTGAACAGTGGGTTGTTTTCCTATACAAAGAGAGAGACAGAGCGTTAACTGGGTCTGAAGAATATCCTGCAGTTCTCAATCTACCTCATTGTCAGAGATCAGATGGTTACAGAGACGGGGAGAGAGGTGTAAGGGGCTGTAGGGGAGAGGATTACAGAGACGTGGAGAGAGTGTGTGGGAGCCACAGGGGAGGGGGTCACAGAGACGGGCCATTTTGTCAAACTCCGAAGAGTTTTAAAACGTCCACTCCACTATCCCGCCGTTTCCCCGGGGTTCTCCCGTGGTCGTCACGGCGATTCCCATCTCTCCCCTCAGCGCTACAGCGTGGAAACAGGCCTTTCGGCCCAACTTGCCCACCCGGCTTCCATCCTGACCACGGGCGCTGTCTGCCCGGGACTGACAGCTGGAAGATCTGGCGGTGAAAGTCAAGAGTCGGAGCAAGGAGCGGACAGTCTGCGGCGCCTCTGGGATGCGCTCACGGCGCGGATTTATTAATGAGCCGAAGGACTGAGGTGAGCGGATATTTCAACGCGCTCATCACCTGCTCCCTGAACTTGGACTGGGTCGCCGCGTAAATAAATGTGTTCGTGCAGCAACTGAGATTCCTCAGCAAATACCCGACGTATTGAAAGATATATTGTGAAACACTCCGATAGTTTCTAATTGTTGTGATCTGATAATAGACGAAGTTTACAACCGCCGTCAGCCACGGAGGATGAAGCTGCCGGAGATGGTGAAGAGTAAAACCATAGACCTCCCCCTGCTCTCCATCTCCGGGTCACTGCGGTTCTCCCCATTGCTCTCACTCCTAAGCCCCTTACGGACCCGACTGGCCACTAAAATGTGCCGGACTGTCATAGCGTTGAGAAGCAGGATTACAGCGAAAGGGAGTAAGGGAGTTAAAACCGTGTCGAGCCAGTCAAATGCCACCCAACCGGGGTCAGTGAAATAACTGTCCACCGTGGCACACCCCCACGGGATATTGTCGATGATATATATGGGTTTCCGTGTGAAGTAGCGGGGAATATTTTTCAGACAGAACAGAACGCCGGCTGTTGCCAGAACCGCAGCCGCAGTTTTCCCGCTGCAATATTTAGTTTTCAGCTTCTGGCAACAAATGGCGACAAACCGATCAAAGGTGAAAGTGACGGTGAACCAGACAGAGCAGTCTGTCGCTGCAAACCTCAGTACGAGGACAACACTACACACAGGGGTGATGGACAGGAAACTCCAATTAAAGTAATGATATTTGATCTGAAAGAAAATGACCTCTTTGATGAGGACCAGTAGATCGGCCGCTGCCATGGCCACCAGGTAGCGAGTGGTGCAGGTGGAGAGGCCGCACTTTCCCCGGGACAGGATCACAATCGCCACTAAATTCACTGCGGAAAGAGAATGGAACGGACATTGGTCATTTACTGAACACGTTCTCCGGGGGCTGAACACCGGCTCGACTTTCAGCTAAACATCAGTAGTCGGTGCCCGGCTGCAAGAGCCTGCTCCGATTGTGCCCGACCTGCCTGCTTCAGGGGAGAATGGGGGCGGGTTAAAAGGGCGGAGAGCAAACGAGCAGGCATCCGCTACAATAGGCGCATTGGTCCTTTCTATAGTTAACGCTGCTCACAGTCACTGATGGGGCCGGTTGTACAGACTATACAGTGACCGGCCGCGTTTAACCAGGGCTCTGGGAACACGGCATTTGATGGGGACGAGGAGGCTTCCAGAGGGAAGGCAGGGACAACTTAGAATCCGGCAACATGGTGGTTCCGTTAATGCATTCATTTCACAGTGATTAAGAAGGAACTGCAGATGCTGGAAATTCGAAGTTAGACAAAAAGGCCGGAGAAACACAACGGGTGCAGTAGCAGCAGCAGTCTTAGAATGAAGGGAGGTCATTTAAGACAGAGATGAGAAAACCCTTTTTCACCCAGAGAGTTGTGAATTTGTGGAATTCCCTGCCACAGAGGGCAGTGAAGGCCGACTCACTGGATGGATTTAAGAGAGAGTTAGATAGAGCTCTATGTGCTAGTGGAGTCAAGGGATATGGGGAAAAGGCAGGCACGGGTTATTGATAGGGGACGATCAGCCATGGTCACAACGAATGGCGGCGCAGGCTCGAAGGGCCGAATGGCCTCCTCCTGCACTCATTTTCTATGTTTCTATCCATGGAGTGAAGTCAATAGCCTGGAAGGAAATAGTCTATTCCCTTCATTCCACAATGAGTTCAGTTCGGTAACATCACACCATATAACAATTACAGCACGGAAACAGGCCATCTCGACCCTTCTACTCCGTGCCGAACACATAATCTCCCCTAGTCCCACATACCTGCGCTCAGACCATGACCCTCCATTCCCTTCCCATCCATATAACTATCCAATTTATTTTTAAATGATAAAAACGAACCTGCCTCCACCACCTTCACTTGAAGCTCATTCCACACAGCTACCACTCTCTGAGTAAAGAGGTTCCCCCTCATGTTACCCCTAAACTTCAGTCCCTTAATTCTCAAGTCGTGTCCCCTTGTTTGAATCTTCCCTACTCTCAGTGGGAAAAGCTTTTCCACGTCAACTTTGTCAATCCCTCTCATCATTTTAAAAACATCTATCAAGTCCCCCCTTAACCTTCTGCGCTCCAAAGAATAAAGCCCTAACTTGTTCAACCTTTCTCTGTAACTTAGTTGCTGAAACCCAGGCAACATTCTAGTAAATCTCCTCTGTACTCTCTCTATTTTGTTGACATCCTTCCTATAATTAGGCGACCAAATTGTACACCATACTCCAGAATTGGCCTCACCAATGCCTTGTACAATTTTAACATTACATCCCAACTTCTATACTCAATGCTCTGATTTATAAAGGCCAGCACACCAAAAGCTGTCTTTACCACCCTATCTACATGAGATTCCAGGGAACTGTGCACAGTTATTCCCAGATCCCTCTGTTCACCTACATTCTTCAATTCCCTACCATTTGTCATGTACGTCCTATTTTGATTTGTCCTGCCAAGATGTAGCACCTCACACTTATCAGCATTAAACTCCAACTGCCATCTTTCAGCCCACTCTTCCAACTGGCATAAATCTCTCTGTAGACTTTGAAACTCTACTTCATTACCCGCAACCCCACCTATCTTAGTATCATCTGCATACTTACTAATCCAATTTACCACACCATCATCCAGATCATTGATGTACATGACAAACAACAGTGGACCCAACACAGATCCCTGTGGCACCCCACTCGTCACTGGCCTCCAACCTGACAAACAACCATCCACCATTACTCTCTGGCATCTCCCATTCAGCCACTGTTGAATCCATCTTGCTACTCCACCATTAATGCTCCTCTCCCTTTCTCCTTTTCACACGCCGGTAGATCCGCGGCCCCTGGTTCAGGAGATCGATCCAATTATTGACCAACAGGCGGTGGAATCCGACAGTGACAGACTCCACAGTGAGACGTGTCTACAGGAGCGGGTGTTCACTCTGATCAATAACTCAGACACAATGAACTTCGCAATGGAAACCCTCCCAGTCACAGAGTCCCGGAGAACCTCCTGTCCCGAGCACTGAGACAACTCTGTGCAAGGTCCAACTGAAGGCAGGAACAACATTCTAGTGGGTCCCGGCAGTGAGAGAATTTGACTGCAGATGCTGGAAAATCGAAGGTAGACAAGAGTGCTGGAGAAACTCAGCGGGTGCGGCAGCATCTATGGAGCGAAGGAAATAGGCAACGTTTTGGGCCGAAACCCTTACGACTGATGTAGGGTAGAGGGGGGGGTGGGGGGGTGGAGGAGAAAGGGAGAGGAGCCAGAGGGCTGATGGAGAGCTGACAAAGGGAGGAGACAGCAAGGTAAAAAAGAGGGTTACTTTCCGCTGTCTGAATTAAGAAGCATCACAGCGTTAATTCAACAATATTTAATTACGAGGATTAATATATCTCACATATTCTTGCACAACTATCACCAGATGGGGACCTTGTAACATTATGAAAATCAGGTCAACACGCGGAGTTATAAAACTTGAATTGTTCACTTACCCGGGATCCCAACGACAGCAATGATTACATACAAGATTTTCTCCACCCTGTCATATTCCAGAACCTTTTGCCCCATTTGTTCTGTTCTGCGCCGCGTCCCCGTGAGCTACTTGTAATCTCTTGGAAGAACTGCTGGGGCAGAACATTCCCGGAGATTTTATACCATTTTTCGTCACCACCAATGTGAAGTTTCAACAGAGATTCAAAATAGAGTTTTTGAAACGATTCCCAAACAGATGACATCAGCCAATGTCGCAAACAGATGACATCAGCCAAGTGAAATCCCCGCTGAGACTGGCTGTAATTTATTCAGGGAATTGATTGAGGGAATGGTGGCGATAGATACTGAGGGATGGAAATTGGGAGCGGCATTGTTCCTGCAAAGGGGATATTGTTTCCAACTCCATCAGATTCAACTCTCCACCTCATGTTGTTTGTCTGATTTCCTTCATCCCGCTTCATTCAGCAAGGCAAGACCAACATTCTTTAAAATACACCACACTACAGTAAATTGGTACAGTAAAGTTAGTCCCTGGTGAGACAGGAGTTTGCAGTCCTAATGGCCTTTGGGAAGAAACTCCTTCTCATCCTCTCTGTTTTCACAGCATGACAGCGGAGGCGTTTGCCTAACCGTTGCAGCTGGAGCAGTCTGTTGCCGGGGTGGAAGGGGGTCCCCCATAATGTAGCTGGCTATGG